>WNNJ02003543.1:0-10206 GCA_012934845.2 Pomphorhynchus laevis | reverse complement strand
AAAATAAAATGTTTTCTAAATATTTGAAGTCATTTCACATATTATTAATGCTTATAATTTTTCTGTAATAAATTCTGTTAGCACGTTTTGGTCCATGCAGTGACTAGTGATTTTGCATTAAAATTTAGAAAAAAGGTCAATTTTTATGATTTGAATAATGAATAGAAGCGAGGTATAGACATAAGTATAAGAGGTCATCATAAATTACTGTTGTATATCAGATTTTGTCTTATATTCATCGACGCTGCATTAAGTCGGGACTAAATAAGCGACAATGACGTATTTCCTCTGATGAAATGTGATTATATAAAGTACCTAATTCGAATGCAAACATATTTTTTATTATCCACAAAAGTTTGTTTTAACTTTGAAAATTATTTAGTTTAAAATTCATTTTACGTATTTAACAATAAAAGGGCAACCTTAACTACAATTATAAAGTAATATCTTTAAATACCTGAAGCATTGACATTACCTCATTCCTGATAAATACTTTTGAACGGTTAAAAACGATAATTATAATAGTCCAGCAATTGGACAATTTCACAAAATAAAGGCAAATTTATACAGAGGTTGATAACTATATTAATGAGATGGACAATCTTCTACCTACGGCGCTTAGCAAAAAGCAGGCAGTATTGTCCTCACTACGCCTGCTTTTTTAAAACAGTACTTTAAATATTTGTTTTTTTATAACTTTTAAAATTGCGTTTTGAGGGGATGTATTCATTGGTTTGCACTTTATCGGAGAGAACAAAAAAGTAGTATTATTTTGGAATTTTTGTAAATGCGAATGCATAATCAGAAAATATCGGCCCTTTTAAATAAAACTTTGTTTATAGAAGAGGTCAATTGCATTTGCATAAATTTAGAAATAATTTAATTTTTATTTTTTTTGAACAAGCAGGAGATAAATATATATATATTGAAGTCTCGTTTAAACTCAACATTTAAAAATGCTTACTTTTTTAATATTGGCACGTAAAACGATTATTGCAATAATCATTAATGTAACTTTTTCTACAAATTTTTAAAAATGTATATCAATGTATACCAACAAATGTTCAAAAGCAAGCTATTGGTGTTATATAATATAACATGTTTTTGATGAATCTTAAAAACTTTGTACTAATGTTACTGTTGTTACTCAATAAAAACCGTTTTTGAGTTAACATTTTCATAATAAAAACAGTTGGTTTTTAGTCAGTTCTAATTGTAGCTTTTAGTTACAGTTAATATGTTTTTACTTATATATCTGTATTTATTTCAAGTTATCCTCTGAGCCAATACGGCAAATCATCATCGGACATGAGCGAATTTGACACTTACTGTAATTTGCTAGAACAGTTTTAAATTTTCTTATCGGTGAGTTGTTCAAAACTACTTTAACTTCCTTAATAAAGTATTTGCAGCGTAATATTTTTTATTTTATTTTGCCCAGAAGTACTTAATAATTAACAAAAGTCCTTAATTTTAAGATCTAACTATTTAACTGTCATTGTTTGGGTGACTTCGGTAAAATACGTTTTTAATGTCTTTAATACAGTTTTATTTAAAATCAATTTTTTTTTAAAATACTGACATTTGAAGACTAAACATATATTACGACACTGTTAATGATAAAAAGTTGTTAACGCTTTTTCGATTTGAAATCTAATAAATTAGAACTTTACACCAAGAGCTTCACTAATAAGCATATATTCTTAGCAAAAATGAGTGCTTGGAGCTTTTTCACATGTCGTAATTACTTAAAAATTTTTATTTGTATAAATTGACGTTCAAATAGGTTTTCCGTACGGTTTTGTATTATTATATCGTTAGAATACAGTTACCTGCATTAATTAAAACACGGTAATTTATATCAACAGCACTGTTGCTGCTAGCATAGTTGAAATAATGTAGAATCTCGATAACGATATCCTGAGTTCAAATCTGATCAACACTAGTGAAAGAAGCAGATAATAAAGGTTGAAACATTAAATGTAGATCGGATACTGCAATTAATAATGATGACATATTCGATGTAGACAACAAAATAAAATGTTTTCTAAATATTTGAAGTCATTTCACATATTATTAATGCTTATAATTTTTCTGTAATAAATTCTGTTAGCACGTTTTGGTCCATGCAGTGACTAGTGATTTTGCATTAAAATTTAGAAAAAAGGTCAATTTTTATGATTTGAATAATGAATAGAAGCGAGGTATAGACATAAGTATAAGAGGTCATCATAAATTACTGTTGTATATCAGATTTTGTCTTATATTCATCGACGCTGCATTAAGTCGGGACTAAATAAGCGACAATGACGTATTTCCTCTGATGAAATGTGATTATATAAAGTACCTAATTCGAATGCAAACATATTTTTTATTATCCACAAAAGTTTGTTTTAACTTTGAAAATTATTTAGTTTAAAATTCATTTTACGTATTTAACAATAAAAGCGCAACCTTAAATACAATTATAAAGTAATATCTTTAAATACCTGAAGCATTGACATTACCTCATTCCTGATAAATACTTTTGAACGGTAAAAAACGATAATTATAATAGTCCAGTAATTGGACAATTTCACAAAATAAAGGCAAATTTATACAGAGGTTGATAACTATATAAATGAGATGGACAATCTTCTACCTACGGCGCTTAGCAAAAAGCAGGCAGTATTGTCCTCACTACGCCTGCTTTTTTAAAACAGTACTTTAAATATTTGTTTTTTTATAACTTTTAAAATTGCGTTTTGAGGGGATGTATTCATTGGTTTGCACTTTATCGGAGTGAACAAAAAAGTAGTATTATTTTGGAATTTTTGTAAATGCGAATGCATAATCAGAAAATATCGGCCCTTTTAAATAAAACTTTGTTTATAGAAGAGGTCAATTGCATTTGCATAAATTTAGAAATAATTTAATTTTTCTTTTTTTCGAACAAGCAGGAGATAAATATATATATTGAAGTCTCGTTTAAACTCAACATTTAAAAATGCTTACTTTTTTAATATTGGCACGTAAAACGATTATTGCAATAATCATTAATGTAACTTTTTCTACAAATTTTTAAAAATGTATATCAATGTATACCAACAAATGTTCAAAAGCAAGCTATTGGTGTTATATAATATAACATGTTTTTGATGAATCATAAAAACGTTGTAATAATATTACTGTTTTTACTCTGTAAAAACCGTTTTTGTGTTAACATTTTCATAATATAAACAGTTGGTTTTTAGTCAGTTCTAATTGTAGCTTTTAGTTACAGTTAATATGTTTTTACTTATATATCTGTATTTATTTCAAGTTATCCTCTGAGCCAATACGGCAAATCATCATCGGACATGAGCGAATTTGACACTTACTGTAATTTGCTAGAACAGTTTTAAATTTTCTTATCAGTGAGTTGTTCAAAACTACTTTAACTTCCTTAATAAAGTATTTGCAGCGTAATATTTTTTATTTTATTTTGCCCAGAAGTACTTAATAATTAACAAAAGTCCTTAATTTTAAGATCTAACTATTAAACTGTCATTGTTTGGATGACTACAGTAAAAAACTTTTTTAATGTCTTTTATACAGTTTAATTTAAAATCAATTTTTTTTTAAAATACTGACATTTGAAGGCTAAACATATATTACGACACTGTTAATGATAAAAAGTTGTTAACGCTTTTTCGATTTGAAATCTAATAAATTAGAACTTTACACCAAGAGCTTCCCTAATAAGCATATATTCTTAGCAAAAATGAGTGCTTAGAGCTTTTTCACATGTCGTAATTACTTAAAAATTTTTATTTGTATAAATTGACGTTAAATTGGTTTTCCGTACGGTTTTGTATTATTATATCGTTAGAATACAGTTACCTGCATTAATTAAAACACGGTAATTTATATCAACAGCACTGCTGCTGCTAGCATAGTTGAAATAATGTAGAATCTCGATAACGATATCCTGAGTTCAAATATGATCAACACTAGTGAAAAAAGCAGATAATAAAGGTTGAAACATTAAATGTAGATCGGATACTGCAATTAATAATGATGACATATTCGATGTAGACAACAAAATAAAATGTTTTCTAAATATTTGAAGTCATTTCACATATTATAAATGCTTATAATTTTTCTGTAATAAATTCTGTTAGCACGTTTTGGTCCATGCAGTGAATAGTGATTTTGCATTAAAATTTAGAAAAAAGGTCAATTTTTATGATTTGAATAATGAATAGAAGCGAGGTATAGACATAAGTATAATAGGTCATCATAAATTACTGTTGTATATCAGATTTTGTCTTATATTCATCGACGCTGCATTAAGTCGGGACTAAATAAGCGACAATGACGTTTTTCCTCTGATGAAATGTGATTATATAAAGTACCTAATTCGAATGCAAACATATTTTTTATTATCCACAAAAGTCTGTTTTAACTTTGAAAATTATTTAGTTTAAACTTCATTTTACGTATTTAACAATAAAACCGCAACCTTAATTACAATTATAAAGTAATATCTTTGAATACCTGAAGCATTGACATTACCTCATTCCTGATAAATATTTTTGAACGGTTAAAAACGATAATTATAATAAACCAGCAATTGGACAATTTCACAAAATAAAGGCAAATTTATACAGAGGTTGATAACTATATAAATGAGATGGACAATCTTCTACCTACGCCGCTTAGCAAAAAGCAGGCAGTATTGTCCTCACTACGCCTGCTTTTTTAAAACAGTACTTTTAATATTTGTTTTTTATAACTTTTAAAATTGCGTTTTGAGGGGATGTATTCATTGGTTTGCACTTTATCGGAGAGAACAAAAAAGTAGTATTATTTTGGAATTTTTGTAAATGCGAATGCATAATCAGAAAATATCGGCCCTTTTAAATAAAACTTTGTTTATAGAAGAGATCAATCGCATTTGCATAAATTTAGAAAAAATTTAATTTTTCTTTTTTTCGAACAAGCAGGAGATAAATATATATATTGAAGTCTCGTGTAAACTCAACATTTAAAAATGCTTACTTTTTTAATATTGGCACTTAAAACGATTATTGTAATAATCATTAATGTAACTTTTTCTACAAATTTTTAAAAATGTATATCAATGTATATCAACAAATGTTCAAAAGCAAGCTATTGGTGTTATATAATAAACACATGTTTTTGATGAATCTTAAAAACTTGGTACTAATATTACTGTTTTTACTCAGTAAAAACCGTTTTTGAGTTAACATTTTCATAATAAAAACAGTTGGTTTTTTGTCAGTTCTAATTGTAGCTTTTAGTTACAGTTAATATGTTTTTACTAATATATCTGTATTTATTTCAAGTTGCCCTCTGAGCCAATACGGCAAATCATCATCGGACATGAGCGAATTTGACACTTACTGTAATTTGCTAGAACAGTTTTAAATTTTCTTATCAGTGAGTTGTTCAAAACTACTTTAACTTCCTTAATAAAGTATTTGCAGCGTAATATTTTTTATTTTATTTTGCCCAGAAGTACTTAATAATTAACAAAAGTCCTTAATTTTAAGATCTAACTATCAAACTGTCATTGTTTGGATGACTTCGGTAAAACACGTTTTTAATGTCTTTTATACAGTTTAATTTAAAATCAAATTTTTTTAAAAATACTGACATTTGAAGACTAAACATATATTACGACACTGTTAATGATAAAAAGTTGTTAATGCTTTTTCGATTTGAAATCTAATAAATTAGAACTTTACACCAAGAGCTTCACTAATAAGCATATATTCTTAGCAAAAATGATTGCTTGGAGCTTTTTCACATGTCGTAATTACTTAAAAAAAATTATTTGTATAAATTGACGTTCAAATAGGTTTTCCGTACGGTTTTGTTTTATTATATAGTTAGAATACAGTTACCTGCATTAATTAAAACACGGTAATTTATATCAACAGCACTGTTGCTGCTAGCATTGTTGAAAAAATGTAGAATCTCGATAACGATATCCTGAGTTCAAATCTGATCAACACTAGTGAAAGAAGCAGATAATAAAGGTTGAAACATTAAATGTAGATCGGAATACTGCAATTAAAATTGATGACATTTTCGATGTAGACAAAAAATAAAATGTTTTCTAAATATTTGAAGTCATTTCACATATTATTAATGCTTATAATTTTTCTGTAATAAATTCTGTTAGCACGTTTTGGTCCATGCAGTGACTAGTGATTTTGCATTAAAATTTAGAAAAAAGGTCAATTTTTATGATTTGAATAATGAATAGAAGCGAGGTATAGACATAAGTATAAGAGGTCATCATAAATTACTGTTGTATATCAGATTTTGTCTTATATTCATCGACGCTGCATTAAGTCGGGACTAAATAAGCGACAATGACGTATTTCCTCTGATGAAATGTGATTATATAAAGTACCTAATTCGAATGCAAACATATTTTTTATTATCCACAAAAGTTTGTTTTAACTTTGAAAATTATTTAGTTTAAAATTCATTTTACGTATTTAACAATAAAAGGGCAACCTTGACTACAATTATAAAGTAATATCTTTAAATACCTGAAGCATTGACATTACCTCATTCCTGATAAATACTTTTGAACGGTTAAAAACGATAATTATAATAGTCCAGCAATTGGACAATTTCACAAAATAAAGGCAAATTTATACAGAGGTTGATAACTATATTAATGAGATGGACAATCTTCTTCCTACGGCGCTTAGCAAAAAAGCAGGCAGCATTGTCCTCACTACGCCTGCTTTTTTAAAACAGTACTTTAAATATTTGTTTTTTTATAACTTTTAAAATTGCATTTTGAGGGGATGTATTCATTGGTTTGCACTTTATCGGAGAGAACAAAAAAGTAGTATTATTTTGGAATTTTTGTAAATGCGAATGCATAATCAGAAAATATCGGCCCTTTTAAATAAAACTTTGTTTATAGAAGAGGTCAATTGCATTTGCATAAATTTAGAAATAATTTAATTTTTATTTTTTTTGAACAAGCAGGAGATAAATATATATATATTGAAGTCTCGTTTAAACTCAACATTTAAAAATGCTTACTTTTTTAATATTGGCACTTAAAACGATTATTGCAATAATCATTAATATAACTTTTTCTACAAATTTTTAAAAATGTATATCAATGTATACCAACAAATGTTCAAAAGCAAGCTATTGGTGTTATATAATATAACATGTTTTTGATGAATCTTAAAAACTTTGTACTAATGTTACTGTTGTTACTCAATAAAAACCGTTTTTGAGTTAACATTTTCATAATAAAAACAGTTGGTTTTTAGTCAGTTCTAATTGTAGCTTTTAGTTACAGTTAATATGTTTTTACTTATATATCTGTATTTATTTCAAGTTATCCTCTGAGCCAATACGGCAAATCATCATCGGACATGAGCGAATTTGACACTTACTGTAATTTGCTAGAACAGTTTTAAATTTTCTTATCAGTGAGTTGTTCAAAACTACTTTAACTTCCTTAATAAAGTATTTGCAGCGTAATATTTTTTATTTTATTTTGCCCAGAAGTACTTAATAATTAACAAAAGTCCTTAATTTTAAGATCTAACTATTTAACTGTCATTGTTTGGGATGACTTCGGTAAAATACGTTTTTAATGTCTTTTATACAGTTTAATTTAAAATCAAATTTTTTTAAAAATACTGACATTTGAAGACTAAACATATATTACGACACTGTTAATGATAAAAAGTTGTTAACGCTTTTTCGATTTGAAATCTAATAAATTAGAACTTTACACCAAGAGCTTCACTAATAAGCATATATTCTTAGCAAAAATGAGTGCTTGGAGCTTTTTCACATGTCGTAATTACTTAAAAATTTTTATTTGTATAAATTGACGTTCAAATAGGTTTTCCGTACGGTTTTGTATTATTATATCGTTAGAATACAGTTACCTGCATTAATTAAAACACGGTAATTTATATCAACAGCACTGTTGCTGCTAGCATAGTTGAAATAATGTAGAATCTCGATAACGATATCCTGAGTTCAAATCTGATCAACACTAGTGAAAGAAGCAGATAATAAAGGTTGAAACATTAAATGTAGATCGGATACTGCAATTAATAATGATGACATATTCGATGTAGACAAAAAAATAAAATGTTTTCTAAATATTTGAAGTCATTTCACATATTATTAATGCTTATAATTTTTCTGTAATAAATTCTGTTAGCACGTTTTGGTCCATGCAGTGACTAGTGATTTTGCATTAAAATTTAGAAAAAAGGTCAATTTTTATGATTTGAATAATGAATAGAAGCGAGGTATAGACATAAGTATAAGAGGTCATCATAAATTACTGTTGTATATCAGATTTTGTCTTATATTCATCGACGCTGCATTAAGTCGGGACTAAATAAGCGACAATGACGTATTTCCTCTGATGAAATGTGATTATATAAAGTACCTAATTCGAATGCAAATATATTTTTTATTATCCACAAAAGTTTGTTTTAACTTTGAAAATTATTTAGTTTAAAATTCATTTTACGTATTTAACAATAAAAGCGCAACCTTAAATACAATGATAAAGTAATATCTTTAAATACCTGAAGCATTGACATTACCTCATTCCTGATAAATACTTTTGAACGGTAAAAAACGATAATTTTAATAGTCCAGTAATTGGACAATTTCACAAAATAAAGGCAAATTTATACAAAGGTTGATAACTATATAAATGAGATGGACAATCTTCTACCTACGGCGCTTAGCAAAAAGCAGGCAGTATTGTCCTCACTACGCCTGCTTTTTTAAAACAGTACTTTAAATATTTGTTTTTTTATAACTTTTAAAATTGCGTTTTGAGGGGATGTATTCATTGGTTTGCACTTTATCGGAGTGAACAAAAAAGTAGTATTATTTTGGAATTTTTGTAAATGCGAATGCATAATCAGAAAATATCGGCCCTTTTAAATAAAACTTTGTTTATAGAAGAGGTCAATTGCATTTGCATAAATTTAGAAATAATTTAATTTTTCTTTTTTTCGAACAAGCAGGAGATAAATATATATTAAAGTCTCGTTTAAACTCAACATTTAAAAATGCTTACTTATTGAATATTGGCACGTAAAACGATTATTGCAATAATCATTAATGTAACTTTTTCTACAAATTTTTAAAAATGTATATCAATGTATACCAACAAATGTTCAAAAGCAAGCTATTGGTGTTATATAATATAACATGTTTTTGATGAATCTTAAAAACGTTGTAATAATATTACTGTTTTTACTCTGTAAAAACCGTTTTTGTGTTAACATTTTCATAATATAAACAGTTGGTTTTTAGTCAGTTCTAATTGTAGCTTTTAGTTACAGTTAATATGTTTTTACTTATATATCTGTATTTATTTCAAGTTATCCTCTGAGCCAATACGGCAAATCATCATCGGACATGAGCGAATTTGACACTTACTGTAATTTGCTAGAACAGTTTTAAATTTTCTTATCAGTGAGTTGTTCAAAACTACTTTAACTTCCTTAATAAAGTATTTGCAGCGTAATATTTTTTATTTTATTTTGCCCAGAAGTACTTAATAATTAACAAAAGTCCTTAATTTTAAGATCTAACTATTAAACTGTCATTGTTTGGATGACTACAGTAAAAAACGTTTTTAATGTCTTTTATACAGTTTAATTTAAAATCAATTTTTTTAAAATACTGACATTTGAAGACTAAACATATATTACGACACTGTTAATGATAAAAAGTTGTTAACGCTTTTTCGATTTGAAATCTAATAAATTAGAACTTTACACCAAGAGCTTCACTAATAAGCATATATTCTTAGCAAAAATGAGTGCTTAGAGCTTTTTCACATGTCGTAATTACTTAAAAATTTTTATTTGTATAAATTGACGTTAAATTGGTTTTCCGTACGGTTTTGTATTATTATATCGTTAGAATACAGTTACCTGCGTTAATTAAAACACGGTAATTTATATCAACAGCACTGCTGCTGCTAGCATAGTTGAAATAATGTAGAATCTCGATAACGATATCCTGAGTTCAAATATGATCAACACTAGTGAAAAAAGCAGATAATAAAGGTTGAAACATTAAATGTAGATCGGATACTGCAATTAATAATGATGACATATTAGATGTTGACAACAAAATAAAATGTTTTCTAAATATTTGAAGTCATTTCACATATTATAAATGCTTATA
>WNNJ02000358.1:15000-20000 GCA_012934845.2 Pomphorhynchus laevis | reverse complement strand
CAAGGCACTATGTGATCCTTAGAGATTTCTGCCAAATAGTGTACTCTATCTATTCTAGCATTAGTTATTTCAGGGAAATAAAGACGGTCATGCTCCACTTCGCTTCCTATGATTTTAAAAGATGACTTGTATACCTCAGCAGCTGATTGAAGGACAACATCAGAGCTGCAGAAGACATTGCTTTTCATCTGTTTGATGATGTCATTTAGGTGTAACCCAATGCATGTGCGAGTGTTTATTAACTTTGTGTAGTAGTCCTTATGTCGTTCGATGTGAAATATTAGATCTTTAGCCACCCATGTCCATCTAACTGGGTTGTTAAAAACCATCATTGCAATAGACCGCATCAAACAAGTGCTAGATCTACTGAAGCTCAAAGGTACAACCCCGAGTTTTTTCGCTCTATCGTAAGTAGAAGGGCTGAAGCGGACCTGGCGTGGTCTAAAATATGATGTAACGTCAAACATAAGACAGTTGATGTCATTTATTGAGGGGGCGTCTCTAAAAGTGGCAATATTAGTTAACATTCGTGATAGGAAATTGGAATAACGGTGGTTTAGATCGGGTCTTGCTAATTCAGTTGTGATGATTTCAATAGCTTGGGCAGGGAGAAACGAGAAGTTATCATACATTTCAGGACAACGATCTAGGTTTGTAAATTCGTCCGATGAATTATTGGGAACGTAGTCTGGATCTGACAAGTTGTCATCACCATATTGACTAGAAAGGTTAGATTGATTCATTGTGGAGACCACCTGGTCAACAAACTTATGAACAGTTAAATTAGACACAATCGATTTAGATGAATTATTGGTAACTTTTAAGTGGTCGGGATATATTAGCACGCTTGAGGTACACCCATTGTCAAAGGAAATGTTGGTACTCGCATTTTGTTCCGTTGATGTACTGTTCTCGCACACGGTTTGTCCGGAGATAAACGACATACCGTCCGGTGAATATTTGGGACCGATATTTAGAAGAGATTCATTTACACATTTAATGCTGGCAATACTGGTTAGTATATGGGATGAAGACTTGTCGTCAAGAACAGATGTAAGAGAGCTATTATTGGCGTCCCGTTTTTTACCTCTCGGGATAGTGTAGCCAGCAGATACCATTCTTGCGCAAACACTGTAATGGCCCTGTACTACTTTCACGTTGTCGCTCAATATGGTAGAGCAATGTTCGCATTCATAGCAATAAGTCATGCTGTTGTGAGAGCTGCGAAAGTGTTCCGCAAAGATACGATGACGAGATCGCCCCTTAAAGTCGGCCTTACATACCGGGCAAGTTATCGTTGTCATTGAGGATCCCCTGTATATTAAACGATGGCACTGACAATCCGTAGTCTGTTGACAGGAACCTACTTTTTCTCCTTTGCATTTATCATTCTCTAAATCGACATTCCCCTTTGCTGCAATGCAGTTCTTATAGTGAACTCTCATACAGTGATAAATCTTCGTGACCGGCCGCTCACAGTTTTCGCAAAAGAAAACGAAGTCTTTATTCGCGTGTTTATCACTAAAATGCGAAACTAGTGCACTATGACGTTGTCGACCTATATAAGTTTTTCGGCATTGAGGGCAAGATATTTTATTGTCATCAGGAGCTGGATATACAATATTAATAATGTCGCTATTTTGTTGATTTATACTCTCTTCAACGTCATTCGCAGGTATTTCATTGTGGTTAAGAAAATTACGCTTACAGACTTTGTAGTGATTAGCAATAGATGTAATTTTATCGCTTTGGAAATTCAGACATCTTGAACATTTATATATCAAGTCGGTAATGCTATGGGCATTCTCGTAATGGTTACACAGCGCCTTGTATATCGATTTCTTACTAACAGCACAAAAATCACACATATTGCACTTGAGTTGCTCTGGTTGAGAGCAATAATTAATAGTCAATGTCATAACCTTAATATTAATATTATTATATATAATGCTCGGTAGTAATTATATTGTTCGATATCGGATTATTTGTAAGAATCATAAATAATATTTCTTTCTCGAGGTCAGAGCCTTGACGTGGCGAGAAAGCTTGTGAGGTGTTGTGTCTAGGCTATGTCGCGAAGGTTTTACCATGGCGAACAGGCTGGACACAGTCATTAAATTGACAGCACCCAGACTAATACTGACCAACCAAAATATGAATGGAAGACAAATATATTACCAACCCTGACCGTTCTACTTCTCACACCGTCGGTTATGGTATGGAAATTGGTGAGGGACATAACCGTGCAGCGAATTTTGAAATGCTGAATTATGACGTGTCTAAGGTCAGTTCTGTAGACCCCTTAGATTCCGAAACGCAAATCAATAATTACGTTAGCAGTGGCGGTTTAATATCCAGCACGTCTAATGTGTTCCCTGTGAGCACATTTTCACAAATTATACATACAGAACAAGAAATTTCGAGCAACGAACCCATTGTCAAATACATACAATACAGTCAGTCTAACGAATGTTTAACCTGTCCAGTGTGTCATGCTATTTTTTCGGGGAGATCAAGGAACAAAGAACTGTTACTCCATCTTGAATCGGTCCACTCCTGCATGAACGTATATTTTATGTGTCCGATTTGTAAGTACACTCACAAGTCTGCAAGTGGATTGTCAATTCATTTTCGAGTTTGCTCTAAGAACAAGGCGATCTCCACTTATGTTACCGGGAATGAATCTATCATTGTTGACAGTAATAGCACAACAGTCTCCGATTCCAATACCGTATTAACTTCGGCACCTCTTTCTAACTACGACTCGTCTAATCGGATTAATGCTGCGATAGAAAGCTATGAACGGACACACATATGTGATGTGGCATACCCCTTTCCAGTTAACCAAACAAGCAAATGTCCAGTCTGTAACATTTTACTAAGCGGTAGATCTTGCTTTCAGATGCTGGAAAATCATGTCCAACACATACATCCGTCTACCAGGTTGAATTACAAATGTTCTAAATGTGGAATTTTTGAAAACCGTAAAGCAATATCTGTACGAGCTCACGCGGCTAAGTGTAAGGGTAGTAATAAAAGTGAAGGCAACTCAGTGATTCAAGTCCATGACGTCAGCAATAATGTAAGGCTAACGATTAACAATTCTCAGAATTTGCATAATACTCTTGAACACATCGTTGACGAGAATGAGTTCCGTATATCCGACAATCCGCAATTTCGCATGATAGACAGGTCAGAGACTCCAATACATGAAGTCTGCAGCAATGTAACGTTTGAAAATGTCGATTCTCAAATTACACCTTATACTCTAGAACATACTGTTGACGAGAATGAAGTTCATACTGAGGCAATTCCTACCTGTTATCAACCTATATCTCAACACGCGAGAGTAATCGAAACACCTCCTCGATGTACTTTACTAGCAAACGAATCAAATGAACTTAGCAGATCGAGTGGATTATCAGATGTTCAGCATTCGGATCAAACAATTACTTCTGAAATTCCGATTTGTTCCACGGTGAGTAACTACCAGGGTGCATTGAATATTGGTGCCATTTCTGAGCATCTTAACTCCCTGTATAATAGGCCTAACGCACATGCGCGCTTCAAACATCTTATTAGCTGCCTTCAACATGAACTAGCACAATACTCGGAATCCTCAATGCGCCTATTGATAGACCGCTTCGTTGTAATCTACACGATGTATCTTACTAAGGTGGATGAAAAGCTTAAACCATCTAACTGTGACAGACTATCAAGACTTGGCCTGCATCCGATCTATTTAAAAGCTTCAGGAACAACTATTCTAAACACCGTGGCAATGTGCGTTTACAGAAATCCTTCGAGACACAGAGATGTTGCTAATATAGTCATCTCCGAATACAAAACGTATAGGAATAAATGGACTGTGATAATCCGTGAAACAAATGATATAGCGATATCGTATGATGAGCTACTTGAACAACTTGAGAGAGGCATATTCTCGGCGCACGGATTGATCCTCAAAATAGCCGCCGAAGCTTATCAACGCATATTTAAGCTTATAGCTGATTCTCCAGACTATGACGTTATTTACTCTCCCACGAACAGAGTTAACCAGTCAACATCAATTTGTTTTGTGACACAGAGCAAAAACGGTTGCATTCTGCCATGCGTGCCGACCAATGGTGCCACCGCTAAGGAACACAAAACTCTTATTAAAAGACGCAATCGTGCTTTGTATTTTACAAACACTTCGAAGCTAGCTAAGGAGGTGTTGGGCAGCGAAGATAAAACTGCATGCCCAATTAATCTTGACACTATATATGGTCATTTTAATAAGCTGCTCAGTGCTACTAATGAAAATCCGGTGTGCAACCCTGCCATGACATATCGATACGAACGGCAACACAATGTCCCGCCAACAATTGAATCTGCTCAAACTGCTCAGATAACGAGGAAAATGAACAAATCATCCGCAAGCGGTGTTGATAGAGTAACAGTAAGTCAAATTCTTAGATATGATCCAGGACAAGTAGTTTTGACCATGATCATCAATCATGTCACTGCAAAACGGATACTTGCCGAGGTTGTGGCGTAGTAATAAAACGATTTTGATACCTAAACCAGGCAAGATAATTGTAAACGGCAAAATTAATCAAACGTCATTGCATGATGTTTCTTCATATCGGCCAATCACTATTGGATGTATTCCATGCCGTATATTTCACAAGATTGTACTTTCCTTGTTAGATGCCGAACTACCTGTTGATAAGTCTCAATACGCGTTTAGTAAAGATGCATCTCTGACGTGTGTCAAGGCAATTAAGCTCATGCAAAGCTACTCAAAAGCGAATAAGCAGCCAATGTATATGGCATTCCTAGATATTCGTTCTGCCTTTGATACACTAAGTCACAGCGCCTTATTGCAACGGCTATTTGAAGCAAAATGCCCCTCGTACCTACTACATTACATTGCGAACAGTTACGAAGAAGTACACACATACGTTTGTGCTAAAAACGGCCAAACGGAACCTATTGCAATAAAGCGAGGAGTTAAA
>WNNJ02000358.1:0-10000 GCA_012934845.2 Pomphorhynchus laevis | reverse complement strand
TTATTATGAACAACAATTCATTACCTACTAACCCCTTTACCCCCCGTCCCCGATAAACAAATATTCGATGTATTCAAAGGTTTACCTTAGAATATACTGCATGTTTTAAATATTTGACCTGATTTTATATTATTTACTACATTTTGTATTACTGCTTGTACTTACCACATATTCCCCCTCCCGATATATATTAATTTGATATAATCAGTTTTCATTAATATTTTACCCGTCAATCATTTTCACTTTATCCAAATTTAAACAATATTATTCATATTTGAACAATCATTTACACTTTATCTATATTTGAACAATATTATCCATATTTGAACAATGGTCCAGTCGAATCAATATTATGAAATATAAGATGAACTACAATACATCATGTACTAAGCCCTTTTACCCCCTCATATTTGATATAAAAATGTTCACAGTATTCAAAGGGATCCCTTATAATTATACTACTGGTTAATCACATACTTTTTCTAAATTTTTACTGAAATTAATGTTTTGAACTACGCTATTTATTACGGTTTTTACTAACCCATTATTCCCCCTTCACGTTGATGCCCGATTATCTTACCTCTGTGTAGTTCCATTTACATTATTAAACTCTATACCTTCTTTAATACCGCACTATTATGTATATTTTAATATACGTTATAGTTTGTCGTACTATAATGTATAGTGCGTTGTACTATTATGTTTAGTGCGTTGTACTATAATGTGTACTATACCTTGAAAAGACGAAATGTAGAATATCAAAATTATCATACTTTATAAACACTATTCTACTTACAAATTATGTTCATTTCGTAAATATCCGAACGGTAACTATGTAGATCGAGTCTTAATTTGATTATTATTTTAGTCGAATAATATTATGTTAATAAATAGCTTTTTCCAAGAATGAAATCTCTCTTTTGTTCAATTGTTAATTTGAAATATTTGATGAATATCTATAGATGAAAATATTGCTTATTCGTTAGATTAATATTATTGATTTATATATTCACCGAACCGATGGATGGAAAATATTAAACATAAGATTGTTGTAACCGTCTATAAATCTATTCCTATACTAAAAAATAATTACATTTATTAAATATTAATTAACACTTTTAAAATTATATTCATATGTTTAAAAAATTTATTCGTATATCAAATATTAACTAACGCCATGGAAAATTTTAATTTGCAGTCATAATATTATGTTAAACCTACTCTTAACTTAGATCATATTTGTTTTTGCAAAATTAGTGAAAAGACGATTTGCAGTGTAAATGATATTGCTTTCTATTTATGAGAGCTAATATTTAAATTTTGCATTTTAAAATAAATTGAGAATCGATGAACTAACGTAATATATGAAATTATGTGAGAAACGACATTGCATACGTGATTGCATTTTATAACACACATTGAACATTCAGCGTACACTGTATTTTTTATATTTACGTCTAAATAATATAAATTAGCAAAACATTTCAACAGTAAACATCTTTTGCAAAATTAGTGAAAAGACGAATTGTAGACTAACAAAATTGGTAAATTTAGTGAAAAGACGAATTGTAACATTTCAGCAAAGTTGAGAGTGCGCAGTGTGTGCTCTCAAGTGATAGTGTTGCAATGCACTGGTTGGCTAGCAATACATAAGTGGTTAATGATGTTGAGGAATCAATGTCTAATGAAATGCGGTGCATACGGGTAAATATTGCATCTAGTCATGGCGACTAATAATGCAAGAGGTGTCAGTTATGTGACAGTGATTACTGTTACATAGAAAAGTGTACAAAGGCAGTTGTATACTATAGCGATGTTGATTAATCAACATATAACGATAGCGGTGCATAAACATAGTGCGTTTAATCAATGATTAAGGGTACACATAAACGGTGAATAAACGTTGGGCAGATTGGAACACGTTGATAATTTAGCAAATACTACTTTTTGCTGTTGTACGGGGAGCAACAATGAGAGGATTACCTATCAATTGAACGTGATGGGTTCATGAAGTGGTATTATTGAATTGTATGTAGCAACACCTAGTGTGTTGTGTCTAGCATGATGAAAAATAATCCTGTGATACGGGATTAAATGTCTATACCTGGTTGATCGTGCCAGTAATTATACGCTTGTCTCAAAGATTAAGCCATGCATGTGTAAGTGCATACCAGATATGGTGAAAACCGCGAATGGCTCATTACATCAGTCGTAGTTTATGGGACAATATGACAGGTGGATAACTGTGGAAAATCTAGAGCTAATACATGCACAAAAGTCCTGACGCAAGAAAGGACGCATTTATCAGATCAAAGCCAACGTTTTCGCAAGAAAACAAAATTGTGACGACTCTGGGTAAATTTTCGGATTGCCCCGCCTAGAGCGGGCGACGTTGATTGCAAGTGTCTGACCTATCAACTTTTGATGGCAGTCGATATTACTGCCATGGTTGTAACGGGTAACGGGGAATCAGGGTTCGATTCCGGAGAGAGAGCATGAGAAACGGCTGTCACATCCAAGGAAGGCAGCAGGCGCGCAAATTACCCAATCCCCGATCGGGGAGGTAGTGACGAGAAGTAGCGATGCCGCAATCTTTTGATTCGGCAATTGAAATGAGAACAATGAAAGAATTTTATCGAGAATCTATTGGAGGGCAAGTTCTGGTGCCAGCAGCCGCGGTAATTCCAGCTCGAAAAGCGTATGTTAAAGTTGCTGCGGTTAAAACGCTCGTCGTTGGACATCAGGAAATGGTCCGTGGACGGCCTAGAGTCGCTACCACGGATTCACTCCTTTTTATGCCAGTTCATCGTTGATGCACTTTAGTGTGTGTCGCGGTAGAAGGTCAATGTCACTTTGAGAAAATTAGTGTGCTCAACGCAGGCTTTATGCTTGTATAATGCTGCATGGGATGACGGAATAGGGCCTCGGTTCCGTTTCGTTGGTTTACGAAAGCAGAGGTCATGATTAATCGGGACAGACGGGGGCATTCGTATTGCGGTGCTAGAAGTGAAATTCTGTGACCATCGCAAGACGGACAACTGCGAAAGCATTTGCCAAGAATGTTTTCATTAATCAAGAACGAAAGTTAGAGGATCGAAGACGATTAGATACCGTCCTAGTTCTAACTGTAAACTATGCCGACTGGGGATTCGCCAGTGCAATTTAGCTTGGCGAGCACCCTCCGGGAAACCAAAGTGATTGGGTTCCGGGGGGAGTATGGTTGCAAAATCGAAACTTAAAGGAATTGACGGAGGGGCACACCAGAAGTGGAGCCTGCGGCTTAATTTGACTCAACGCGCGAAAGCTTACCCGGTCCGAACACCGTGAGGATTGACAGGTTGAAAGCTCTTTCTTGATCCGGTGGGTAGCGGTGCATGGCCGTTCGTAGTTGGTGAAGTGATTTGTCTGGTTTATTCCGATAACGAACGAGACTCTAGCCTACTAATTAGCGTAGCGATTGTTCGTCGTTACAATGCTTCTTAGAGGGACAGGTGTTGCTTAAGCACACGAAGTAGAGCAATAACAGGTCTGTGATGCCCTCAGATGTTCGAGGCTGCACGCGCGCTACAATGGAGGGCACAAAGCGCACTACGCATGTCGGAAGATATGCGGAATCGTAAATAGCCTTCGTGACTGGGATCGGAGATTGAAATTATTCTTCGTGAACGAGGAATTCCTAGTAAGCGCGAGTCATTATCTCGCGTTGATTAAGTCCCTGCCCTTTGTACACACCGCCCGTCGCTACTACCGATTGAATGATTTGGTGAGGTCTGTGGATAGGTGTCACGGGGCTAACCACCCTGTTGATCTACCTAGAAGCTGCCCAAGCTTGAGCGTTTAGAGGAAGTAAAAGTCGTAACAAGGTTTCTGTAGGTGAACCTGCAGAAGGATCATTGACGCTGAAACCACCTGTATAGGTGGGAACAATCTTGACTGTTACTTCTGTTGTTAACTGATTGATCATGATGAATTCCACGTAAGGGTAAGGTGGAGTTCTAATTATTATTGTCATGTGAATATGACTTGCCTCGATTGTAAACTGTTGTTTACTGAAACTGAATTTGTGGCAATAATATAATGTTCTTGAGCTAGGCAAGAACTATCGTTTACTTGTTGATGGTAGCTAAAACAAGAAATGAACGTCGGTGTACAGTGAATCACTTGGCTCGCAAATCGAGGAAGAACGTTGCCATATGTGATAATTTCTGTGAACTGCAGGACACACGGAACAGATAGTTTTTGAACGCAAATGACAGCTGTGAGGTCAAACTCATAGCTACATCCGTTTGAGGTCGATTAATATGAATATATTAACAGTGTTAGTGATGACTACATATTAAATAACGCTGCTAACGATAAGTGCATAATGCAGGCGAGCAATTCTAATCAGTGACTATATATAGTAGAACATGCTAGCTGAACTGCACTATATCTTGAAACACGGACGATAACTCTGCGTAACTGGGTATTGATAATCATATGAGTGAAGTGTCGTCGTGATTGATCGATATTTGGCCTCAAATCGGGTGAGATAATCCGCTGAATTTAAGCATATTAATAAGCGGAAGAAAAGAAACCAACTGGGATTCTATTAGTAATGGCGAATGAACATAGAAAGGCCATCATCGAATTTTGATGCTGCTAGTATCAAAAAGTGTGATGTTGGTGTCGTTACCGTTCTAATGCTGTTGTGTAGTGTAAGTTTGATTGAACGCAACTTACCCAGAGAGGGTGAAAGGCCCGTGATACTACTAAAATGGCATTCTGGTGACGATGTTTGAGTAGAATTGCTTGAGAGTGCAGTTCGAAATTGTGTGGCAAACCCCATACAAGTCTAAGTATTGTTGCGAGACCGATAGCGAACAAGTACCATGAGGGAAAGTTGAAAAGTACTCTGAAAAGAGAGTTCACAAGTGCGTGAAACTGTACTCTGCAAAGCGAATGATTGAGTGATAGAAATGTTTATCATTCAAGTACTATGTGTTGTTGATTGAATGCATGTCAATGTGTTGATAGCATTGCACGCAGTACTGTAATTGATGATGTTTATGGTTGCTCGGTGATCTTGCGTTAGCGCGGTATCTTGTCGAACGGGATCTTCTCATGAAGTATCCTACAGCAATGTATCGTTATCTGTATCTCTGATGCAGTTGCTATCGTTACTTCATTGTTAGAAAACGCCTCGAACTATGTGCGCTGCTTATATGTGCGGTTCACATACGTGAATTTGTACAGTGACTGTTTGTACGTTTGAAGGTTCATAGAGAGCAACACGATTTGCTAAGAATCATTCGAACCGTCTTGAAACACGGACTAAGGAGTTCAACTCGAACGCAAGTCGTTTTCTGAAACGAAATTTAAAGGCAAAGTGAAAACAACTCTATATGAGATGCGAACAAATGCGTGAGCGCTGATGATAAGCACAAGTGATGAGTGGCACAGATGTAATTGCTGCCTACTGCACCTGAGCGTTCAGGTTGAGACCCGAAAGATGGTGAACTATGCCTGAGTAGAATGAAGCCAGGGGAAACTCTGGTGGAGGTTCGTAGCGGTTTTGACGTGCAAATCAATCGCCAAACTTGGGTATAGGGGCGAAAGACTAATCGAACCATCTAGTTGCTGGTTCCCTCCGAAGTTTCCCTCAGGAAAGCTGGTGCGCATATTAGTTTTACCTGGTAAAGCTAATGATTGGAGGAATCGGAGCTGTAATAACTTTGACCTACTCTCAAACTTAAAACGGGTAAGAACTCTCTTGCTGCTTAATTGAGCAGGGAGTATGAATAGAGTGCGCCAAGTGGGCCATTTTTGGTAAGCAGAACTGGCGCTGTGGGATGAACTGAACGTTGAGCTAAGGTGCCAGATACGTTTCTCATGAGATGCCATAAAAGGTGTTGGTTGATATTGACAGCAGGACGGTGGCCATGGAAGCTGGCATCTGCTAAGGAGTGTGTAACAACTCACCTGCCGAATCAACTAGCCCTGAAAATGGATGGCGCTGTAGACATGAACCTATGCTTAACCGTTGATATTGTGTCTGGTATATTCAGAATTGAAAAGTGATCAACGTGTAGGAGGGCGAAGACGTTAGCATTGAAGCGTGGAGTGTAAGCTCCCGTGAAGCTGGCGCTTGTGCAGATCTTAGTGGCAGTAGCGAGTATTCAAATGAGAACTTTGAAGACTGAAGTGGAGAAGGGTTCCATGTGAACATTAATTGAACATGGTTCAGCCGATCCTAAGAGTATGTGAAATTCAGTGATTAGTGTGGAGCTTTCAGCTCACGCAATCGAAAGGGAATCGGGTTAATCTTCCCGAGCCAGGATGCGGATTATGTCATGTTTCTTTGAAATGTGGCAAAAACGGTAACGTTGACAAACCCAGAGACGCCATGCGATGTTCGGGGAAGAGTTCTCTCTTCTTTGTTAGGTAACATATCCCTGGAAACGAGTTATTCGGAGACAGGGACTAATTGCCGTATTGCGACGCGATTACTGCGTAGCACCGTGCACATCGTGTGGTTCATAAAAATCTGGGGGCGTGATATTAGTCTCGTTCCTGATCGTACCTAATTCCGCAGCAGGTCTCCAAGGTATATAGCCTCTAGTTGATGGGGTAAAGTAGGCAAGGGAAGTCGGCAAGATAGATCCGTAACTTTGGAAAAAGGATTGGCTCTGAGGACTGAGTTGATCGGGCTGTCGCAAGAGGGAGGCGGTAGCATTTGGGGACTGATCGATGGCGTTGCCGCAAGGTAGCGTTCTGAGGTCGGACCCCGATGCCTTCTGTCCTTTCGACGGCTTCAGCTTTTCGGTGCATGGTACTTTGTGCTGTGTACAGTAATCGGTTAGCGTCGAACAGTCAAACCAGAACTGGTACGGACAAGGGGAATCTAACTGTTTAATTAAAACAGAGCATTGCGATAGCCGTCACCGGTGTTGACGCAATGTGATTTCTGCCCAGTGCTCAGAAGGTTAACGTGGCGAAATCTAAACAAGCGCGGGTAAACGGCGGAAGTAACTATGACTTTCTCGAGGGAGACCACCTTGACGTGGTGAGAAAGCTTGTGTGCCATGATGATTGTGTTAGCTAGATCAACGCCACGCTTACACAATCCGGTTGCTAAGCAGTGCGGCAGGTCCAACCATGTTGAGAAGGTAGCACATGAGTGGCCAGACTAAGTGTCTCTATTCTTCAGGATGGGCAGCAGCGTCTTGGAGAATTATGCACTGCGAGAAGACATGCAATGGACAAAAATTATCGATCTGTTGCAACCGAGGAGGAAAGTCAGTCATCAATAGTTGTAAATCCGACCGAACATGACGATACGCACCCCAATCCGCAAGGAAGGTGCGAACCAGAAAACGGCGGCTCTTTACTTCAGGCGGTGGCTGATGGAACTCCTCTCTCTCAAGCAATAATGGCAACTGACGGCAGTACACCGTGGGATGTCGACGACGAATCAAACAGTGCGTCATATGAAACAGTGCAGCAGCAACAAACCTCTGGAAATACGTCTGTTTATATTGCCTTTGGCGCTAAGGGCACAGTACTAGAATGCCCAGCATGCAGCGTGGTAATCACCGGTAATGCCCGCTGTCGAAAAATTGAGGAACACGTGGAACGTGAGCACGCTACGCATGTAACTTACCGTTGCGCACTCTGCAACGCGTTTGAGAGCGAGAACTCACGATCTATAAACGCTCATTTTTCACGATGCATAACTAGCGCAAAGAGATTGTCTGTAAGCCCAGATAGCAACGTATCTGGCGAAGTCATTGGCAAGATGGCTATTGTGGCCAGGGTTGAAAATAACCTTGTGATGCCCTACCCTACTGAAGGACCTTTTGAATGCATGTACTGTGAACGTGCATTCATGAGTAGATACAACTACTCCAAAATGAGCTCTCATCTCATTGAAGAGCACAACGTCGAGGTCATACAGTATGAGTGTAGCAAATGCAGTAGCTTTAGAAGCCAAAGGCTTGATAGTATGAGACGACATGTGAAGAACTGTGATGGAAAACTATCAAGCCAAGACTACCCCACTGCAGTTACCTCGGAAACTACCGAAGACGTCGAGGTCAAGTGCGCACGCGATCAAGCAGATGATGCTTACATATCGCAAGAGCACTCACAAGTGCAAGTACGAAGGGGTGCAGACAACACTCCGACAGCACCGACTGAACCATCAATTAGACCTTTGTGTCCGGCGTGTGATGCAGCGCCTAATAATAACGAAAGCAGGGTTACAGTAGCAGCAACTGTAAATTACGACCCACCCTGCGCATCACGCGAAAGTACTGCTGAAGTTAATGATGCTACGGAGACGTGCGCAGATGCAGATACAACGCACGAAACAGTCTGTTCAAATAGCGTACGAAGATCGATACGATGGGCAGATGAAGAGGAAGACGCAACGAGGAACGATCGGCCGTTCAGATACACGTCGGTACAAGCAATCGACGCGCTTGAGCAAGCAAGCAACGAGGAACGAGCACATCCACGATTTGTGGCCTTCCTAAACAGCATCAAAAGCGCAGCGATGGAATGGGAAGATGTTCCGAGTAATCGGAACATTGATGATATGGTCACGGCATACACCTTGTACTTAACTAAGTACTCAAGAGCCAGAGTGATCAACCCAAGCCGTCGCCTTCAGCAGTTAGGACTCGGTATAGTCCCCCTTAAGAAAGGTGCAGATCAAATATTCAGAAGTATTGCGCAACTGATTTTCTGGAACCCTGCGCAGGCTAACACTGTCAGAAAATCACTGATTGATCGAATCCAATCTGACAAGCAAAGGTGGTCAAAGGAGCTGGCGAAAGACTTGACATGTAATTTGCACATTAACCAGCTCTTAGACTCGCTTCGTCGGGGGTACTGCGTCTCTGAGAAAACGGTATTACAGGCTGCTTCCGAAAAATACAATGTTATCTTCAGAGTAATTGCAGACGTCGCAGAAGATGATGAGATATATGTACCCTTTAATGCGAAGAATGGCTCTCACGGAACAAAGTATCTAAGGAAGGAGGGAATGTCTGACTACCTTCCGTGTTACATGAAAGTAGGTGGGACAAAATCTTCGCAAAGGCAATGCATGGTGCGACGTAACCGAGCCCTTTACTTCTCGGACACAGCCAAGCTAGCTAAAGAAATTCTGGGCGGTGATAAGAATTTGGAGTGCCAGATTTCTGCTAGCAATGTCGAGGAACATTTTAAGCAGGTCTATTCTCACAGTAACCCTGACCTGCAACGTGCAAGTGAACCACCTGTTACCCCCCGAGGTACACAGAATAGAGGAGGACGATTCGCTCCAGAAGACGATTTCTATGAGTTCGTGTCTAGGACCGAACTCCAAATGATGATGAGTCGTATGGGGCAGCGTTCTTCCGCGGGTGTAGATCTCGTAAACGTTAGTCTCCTACGAAGTATGATCCCCAACTTGTGGTACTCACAGTAATCGCCAACGCCTGCTTAAGCGCTGGATACATGCCCAACGCATGGCGCGATCACAGAAGTGTGTACTGCCAAGCCTGCAAAACTTTGGAAAGGCGAACTACAGGTTGAGGCTGCACGTAAACTCGACAATTGGCGTCCAATAACGATTTCTTCGATGTTAGCAAGAATCGTTCATAAGGTCTTACTAGCGAGATTAAGTAAAGCGTACTGCTTCAAGTCGAATCAAAGCGCATTCTCAGATTCGGCGATAGGAGCTAACGTTGCATGTATAAGAAATTTGGTGAAATACTGCAACGCAAAGAAACAGGCGCATTACCTAGCATTTCTAGACATTAAATCTGCCTTTGATTATTTATCATCGGCATGAAGAAAGCTCTAGTAAGGCGGTGCCTGATTTCATGATACGCTATCTCGCGAGTAGCTACACGGGATGCCGAACGATTTTCAAAGCCAGAAATGGCCAGACAGGGAAAATCAGCATGAGAGAGGGTGAAACAAGGTGATCCCTCTCTCGTTCTATTTGCATTTGCGATAGATTCAACCCTCG
>WNNJ02003542.1:7500-10340 GCA_012934845.2 Pomphorhynchus laevis | reverse complement strand
AAGGAAAACCATTGAATAATGCGAATATTTGTTTATCGGGGACGGGGGGTAAAGGGGTTAGTAGGTAATGAATTGTTGTTCATAATAAATTTAATAATATTGATTCGACTGGGCCAATGTTCAAATATTGATAAAGGATAGAATATTAATAAAAACTGATTAGATCAAATTAATATATATCGGGAGGGGGAATATGTGGTAAGTACAAGCAGTAATACAAAATGTAGTAAATAATATAAATTCAGGTCAAATATTTAAAACATGCAGTATATTCTAAGGAAAACCATTGAATAATGCGAATATTTGTTTATCGGGGACGGGGGGTAAAGGGGTTAGTAGGTAATGAATTGTTGTTCATAATAAATTTAATAATATTGATTCGACTGGGCCAATGTTCAAATATTGATAAAGGATAGAATATTAATAAAAACTGATTAGATCAAATTAATATATATCGGGAGGGGGAATATGTGGTAAGTACAAGCAGTAATACAAAATGTAGTAAATAATATAAATTCAGGTCAAATATTTAAAACATGCAGTATATTCTAAGGAAAACCATTGAATAATGCGAATATTTGTTTATCGGGGACGGGGGGTAAAGGGGTTAGTAGGTAATGAATTGTTGTTCATAATAAATTTAATAATATTGATTCGACTGGGCCAATGTTCAAATATTGATAAAGGATAGAATATTAATAAAAACTGATTAGATCAAATTAATATATATCGGGAGGGGGAATATGTGGTAAGTACAAGCAGTAATACAAAATGTAGTAAATAATATAAATTCAGGTCAAATATTTAAAACATGCAGTATATTCTAAGGAAAACCATTGAATAATGCGAATATTTGTTTATCGGGGACGGGGGGTAAAGGGGTTAGTAGGTAATGAATTGTTGTTCATAATAAATTTAATAATATTGATTCGACTGGGCCAATGTTCAAATATTGATAAAGGATAGAATATTAATAAAAACTGATTAGATCAAATTAATATATATCGGGAGGGGGAATATGTGGTAAGTACAAGCAGTAATACAAAATGTAGTAAATAATATAAATTCAGGTCAAATATTTAAAACATGCAGTATATTCTAAGGAAAACCATTGAATAATGCGAATATTTGTTTATCGGGGACGGGGGGTAAAGGGGTTAGTAGGTAATGAATTGTTGTTCATAATAAATTTAATAATATTGATTCGACTGGGCCAATGTTCAAATATTGATAAAGGATAGAATATTAATAAAAACTGATTAGATCAAATTAATATATATCGGGAGGGGGAATATGTGGTAAGTACAAGCAGTAATACAAAATGTAGTAAATAATATAAATTCAGGTCAAATATTTAAAACATGCAGTATATTCTAAGGAAAACCATTGAATAATGCGAATATTTGTTTATCGGGGACGGGGGGTAAAGGGGTTAGTAGGTAATGAATTGTTGTTCATAATAAATTTAATAATATTGATTCGACTGGGCCAATGTTCAAATATTGATAAAGGATAGAATATTAATAAAAACTGATTAGATCAAATTAATATATATCGGGAGGGGGAATATGTGGTAAGTACAAGCAGTAATACAAAATGTAGTAAATAATATAAATTCAGGTCAAATATTTAAAACATGCAGTATATTCTAAGGAAAACCATTGAATAATGCGAATATTTGTTTATCGGGGACGGGGGGTAAAGGGGTTAGTAGGTAATGAATTGTTGTTCATAATAAATTTAATAATATTGATTCGACTGGGCCAATGTTCAAATATTGATAAAGGATAGAATATTAATAAAAACTGATTAGATCAAATTAATATATATCGGGAGGGGGAATATGTGGTAAGTACAAGCAGTAATACAAAATGTAGTAAATAATATAAATTCAGGTCAAATATTTAAAACATGCAGTATATTCTAAGGAAAACCATTGAATAATGCGAATATTTGTTTATCGGGGACGGGGGGTAAAGGGGTTAGTAGGTAATGAATTGTTGTTCATAATAAATTTAATAATATTGATTCGACTGGGCCAATGTTCAAATATTGATAAAGGATAGAATATTAATAAAAACTGATTAGATCAAATTAATATATATCGGGAGGGGGAATATGTGGTAAGTACAAGCAGTAATACAAAATGTAGTAAATAATATAAATTCAGGTCAAATATTTAAAACATGCAGTATATTCTAAGGAAAACCATTGAATAATGCGAATATTTGTTTATCGGGGACGGGGGGTAAAGGGGTTAGTAGGTAATGAATTGTTGTTCATAATAAATTTAATAATATTGATTCGACTGGGCCAATGTTCAAATATTGATAAAGGATAGAATATTAATAAAAACTGATTAGATCAAATTAATATATATCGGGAGGGGGAATATGTGGTAAGTACAAGCAGTAATACAAAATGTAGTAAATAATATAAATTCAGGTCAAATATTTAAAACATGCAGTATATTCTAAGGAAAACCATTGAATAATGCGAATATTTGTTTATCGGGAAAGGGGGGTAAAAGGGGTTAGTTAGAAATGTATTGATGAGCATAATACATTTAACAATAATGATTCGACTATGCCAATGTTCAAATAAGGAAATAATTTAAATGATTGACGGGTAGAATATAGTAATATAATACTATGATTATATCGAATTGTAATATACTTGTGAAGGGGTATATGGAATCAGTAACGGCTGTAATATATACCGAAGTTCACAATATTAATATGGGTAAAAAAACCTGTAATATAGTTCTAAACGGAAACTTTAAATACGGCGAATATTTGTTTATCGGGTATGTGGAAAGGGTTAAAAGGATATTTGATATA
>WNNJ02003542.1:0-5000 GCA_012934845.2 Pomphorhynchus laevis | reverse complement strand
TGGCATTTGGGAAGTACGTGATCACATCAGGTATTAGGATTGTACCGTCTTCGGTCTGTATCCTCTTGTTCTCTTCAATCACGCATTTTCCCTCTTGCCTTCGCCGTAACGCATATATGAATCGCCTTTGTACCGCATCATGCCTTCTAACCATTGCTGCTTTTGAGTATAGGCACTCATTTATGGCATGTAGCGGTGTCTCGCGACTAGCACCACAATGTCTACAGCTCTCATTCCTTCCATGTCCTGTTGTCATTCTGTTAAGGATGACTCTTGTCGGAAGTAGGCCTGTACGGAGACGTACTTGCTGTAGATATTGTCTTCGGTTCCCTCGCCTGTAACGGAATGCTAGTAGAGCCTTTGGAGGTGGAACTCCAGTCAAGTATTGCATTCCTTGGCTTTGTGTTACGCAGGCGGACCAATCTTCCTGCAGTCGCAACTGCTTGTTCTCCTTCATGCCTTTTGCTTCGTCATAGGTGGACCTAATTGCTCTTTCTAGATTCTGGGTTATTCTAGAGCTTTCGGCCCACCTAGCTAGCACAGGGTTCTCGCGAGCAAATGCCCGGATGTCGTTGTGGCGTTCAGTGAGAACATCGAAGAGGATGGATCTAAAACCCATACCTCCTTTCGTCAGAGGAAGATGGAAGAAACCGGTAGAGAGGAATTTTGGAAGCCCCAAGATTCTTTTAAATTCGCCTCGAATCTTGCTGTCCAATGATTCTAAATCTGTGGTGCTGACCGTCGATTTTGACAGTCCGAACGTCAGCTTTGGTATCACATAATCATTAAACAAGTGGGCAACTTGGAGTGGCGATAACGCCGCAGACTTCAATAGTCTCCAAGCTTTTTCCACCTCTCTCTCAAAATGACTGATTTTAAAACCACGTTGAGGGTCACATCCGAGGTACTGTAGTGGTGCTTCTCTTGATGATAGAGGTATCAATTCATCTGCTATCTTTGCGAAGCTTGAGTCCACCATTTTTCCTGTTCCTTTCGGAAACGTTTTGCCAAAGGACTGACACTTTGACGCTCGGAATGTTAGCCCAAGTGGTCTCAGACCATCAATTAACATTTGTATAGCAGCATTTACACGTGAAGGATCATTGCCGAACAGCACGATGTCGTCTGCGTATGCGATATGAGTCATTTTGATGCTTTGATGCTCAAAGCCATGTTTCTCTGGAATCAACCTGGCGAGGGTTGAATCTATCGCAAATGCAAATAAGAACGACGAGAGCGGATCACCTTGTTTCACACCTCTCTCTATGCTGATTTTCCCTGTCTGGCCATTTCTGGCTTTGAAAATCGTTCGGCATCCCGTGTAGCTACTCGCGAGATAGCGTATCATGAAATCAGGGCATTCCGCCTGTACTAGAGCCTTTTTCAGTGCCGAGTGATCTAGATAATCAAAGGCAGATTTAATGTCTAGAAATGCTAGGTAATGCGCCTGTTTCTTTGCGTTGCAGTATTTCACCAAATTTCTTATACATGCAACGTTAGCTCCTATCGCCGAATCTGAGAATGCGCTTTGATTCGACTTGAAGCGGTACGCCTTGTTTAATCTCGCTAATAAGACCTTATGAACGATTCTTGCTAACATCGAAGAAATCGTTATTGGACGCCAATTGTCGAGTTTACGTGCAGCCTCAACCTGTAGTTCGCCATTAATCCAAAGTTTTGCAGGTTTAGGCAGTAATACACTTCTGTGTTCGCGCCACGCGTTGGGCATGTATCCAGCGCTAAGACAGGCGTTGGCGATTACTGTGAGTACCACTAATTCGGGGTCATATCTTCGTAGTAGACTAACGTTTACGAGATCTACACCCGCGGAAGAACGCTGCCCCATACGACTCATCATCATTTGGAGTTCGGTCCTAGACACGAACTCATAGAAATCGTCTTCTGGAGCGAATCGTCCTCCTCTATTCTGTGTACCTCGGGGGGTAACAGGTGGTTCACTTGCACGTTGCAGGTCAGGGTTACTGTGAGAATAGACCTGCTTAAAATGTTCCTCGACATTGCTAGCAGAAATCTGGCACTCCAAATTCTTATCACCGCCCAGAATTTCTTTAGCTAGCTTGGCTGTGTCCGAGAAGTAAAGGGCTCGGTTACGTCGCACCATGCATTGCCTTTGCGAAGATTTTGTCCCACCTACTTTCATGTAACACGGAAGGTAGTCAGACATTCCCTCCTTCCTTAGATACTTTGTTCCGTGAGAGCCATTCTTCGCATTAAAGGGTACATATATCTCATCATCTTCTGCGACGTCTGCAATTACTCTGAAGATAACATTGTATTTTTCGGAAGCAGCCTGTAATACCGTTTTCTCAGAGACGCAGTACCCCCGACGAAGCGAGTCTAAGAGCTGGTTAATGTGCAAATTACATGTCAAGTCTTTCGCCAGCTCCTTTGACCACCTTTGCTTGTCAGATTGGATTCGATCAATCAGTGATTTTCTGACAGTGTTAGCCTGCGCAGGGTTCCAGAAAATCAGTTGCGCAATACTTCTGAATATTTGATCTGCACCTTTCTTAAGGGGGACTATACCGAGTCCTAACTGCTGAAGGCGACGGCTTGGGTTGATCACTCTGGCTCTTGAGTACTTAGTTAAGTACAAGGTGTATGCCGTGACCATATCATCAATGTTCCGATTACTCGGAACATCTTCCCATTCCATCGCTGCGCTTTTGATGCTGTTTAGGAAGGCCACAAATCGTGGATGTGCTCGTTCCTCGTTGCTTGCTTGCTCAAGCGCGTCGATTGCTTGTACCGACGTGTATCTGAACGGCCGATCGTTCCTCGTTGCGTCTTCCTCTTCATCTGCCCATCGTATCGATCTTCGTACGCTATTTGAACAGACTGTTTCGTGCGTTGTATCTGCATCTGCGCACGTCTCCGTAGCATCATTAACTTCAGCAGTACTTTCGCGTGATGCGCAGGGTGGGTCGTAATTTACAGTTGCTGCTACTGTAACCCTGCTTTCGTTATTATTAGGCGCTGCATCACACGCCGGACACAAAGGTCTAATTGATGGTTCAGTCGGTGCTGTCGGAGTGTTGTCTGCACCCCTTCGTACTTGCACTTGTGAGTGCTCTTGCGATATGTAAGCATCATCTGCTTGATCGCGTGCGCACTTGACCTCGACGTCTTCGGTAGTTTCCGAGGTAACTGCAGTGGGGTAGTCTTGGCTTGATAGTTTTCCATCACAGTTCTTCACATGTCGTCTCATACTATCAAGCCTTTGGCTTCTAAAGCTACTGCATTTGCTACACTCATACTGTATGACCTCGACGTTGTGCTCTTCAATGAGATGAGAGCTCATTTTGGAGTAGTTGTATCTACTCATGAATGCACGTTCACAGTACATGCATTCAAAAGGTCCTTCAGTAGGGTAGGGCATCACAAGGTTATTTTCAACCCTGGCCACAATAGCCATCTTGCCAATGACTTCGCCAGATACGTTGCTATCTGGGCTTACAGACAATCTCTTTGCGCTAGTTATGCATCGTGAAAAATGAGCGTTTATAGATCGTGAGTTCTCGCTTTCAAACGCGTTGCAGAGTGCGCAACGGTAAGTTACATGCGTAGCGTGCTCACGTTCCACGTGTTCCTCAATTTTTCGACAGCGGGCATTACCGGTGATTACCACGCTGCATGCTGGGCATTCTAGTACTGTGCCCTTAGCGCCAAAGGCAATATAAACAGACGTATTTCCAGAGGTTTGTTGCTGCTGCACTGTTTCATATGACGCACTGTTTGATTCGTCGTCGACATCCCACGGTGTACTGCCGTCAGTTGCCATTATTGCTTGAGAGAGAGGAGTTCCATCAGCCACCGCCTGAAGTAAAGAGCCGCCGTTTTCTGGTTCGCACCTTCCTTGCGGATTGGGGTGCGTATCGTCATGTTCGGTCGGATTTACAACTATTGATGACTGACTTTCCTCCTCGGTTGCAACAGATCGATAATTTTTGTCCATTGCATGTCTTCTCGCAGTGCATAATTCTCCAAGACGCTGCTGCCCATCCTGAAGAATAGAGACACTTAGTCTGGCCACTCATGTGCTACCTACTCAACATGGTTGGACCTGCCGCACTGCTTAGCAACCGGATTGTGTAAGCGTGGCGTTGATCTAGCTAACACAATCATCATGGCACACAAGCTTTCTCACCACGTCAAGGTGGTCTCCCTCGAGAAAGTCATAGTTACTTCCGCCGTTTACCCGCGCTTGTTTAGATTTCGCCACGTTAACCTTCTGAGCACTGGGCAGAAATCACATTGCGTCAACACCGGTGACGGCTATCGCAATGCTCTGTTTTAATTAAACAGTTAGATTCCCCTTGTCCGTACCAGTTCTGGTTTGACTGTTCGACGCTAACCGATTACTGTACACAGCACAAAGTACCATGCACCGAAAAGCTGAAGCCGTCGAAAGGACAGAAGGCATCGGGGTCCGACCTCAGAACGCTACCTTGCGGCAACGCCATCGATCAGTCCCCAAATGCTACCGCCTCCCTCTTGCGACAGCCCGATCAACTCAGTCCTCAGAGCCAATCCTTTTTCCAAAGTTACGGATCTATCTTGCCGACTTCCCTTGCCTACTTTACCCCATCAACTAGAGGCTATATACCTTGGAGACCTGCTGCGGAATTAGGTACGATCAGGAACGAGACTAATATCACGCCCCCAGATTTTTATGAACCACACGATGTGCACGGTGCTACGCAGTAATCGCGTCGCAATACGGCAATTAGTCCCTGTCTCCGAATAACTCGTTTCCAGGGATATGTTACCTAACAAAGAAGAGAGAACTCTTCCCCGAACATCGCATGGCGTCTCTGGGTTTGTCAACGTTACCGTTTTTGCCACATTTCAAAGAAACATGACATAATCCGCATCCTGGCTCGGGAAGATTAACCCGATTCCCTTTCGATTGCGTGAGCTGAAAGCTCCACACTAATCACTGAATTTCACATACTCTTAGGATCGGCTGAACCATGTTC
>WNNJ02003541.1:0-212146 GCA_012934845.2 Pomphorhynchus laevis | reverse complement strand
TAAAAATATTAAACTAATATTTAATATTAGTAATTATTTTTATTATATAATAAAAATAATTTAATATATAAAAACGTAGATACGATCAAAATTCTGTAAACAAATAAATCAAGCCTCAAAAATTATAAATTATTATATTAAAAGAGAAAAAAAAGATAAATACAAGATAACGTTTGTCTTCTTCGTAGAGAAATGTCATTCTTTAGAAGGGCTGGCTGCTACCACCAGCCTACCATGTTCTTGCCTTTTGGAGCCGTCGACAGAATGCTGACAGCATTTCCACGTTGGATGGCGATGATAACGTTTTGGAGGAGGTATGAAGTAGCACGTGAAACCCCGGTAACGTGCTTAAAAACAAAATATTAAATTTTTACTAAAAATAATAGTCACAGAATTAATCTTAAATAATAACGAAACTAAGAATTTATGACCAAAAATTAAGCGTGGAAATTATAAACTACATATCATCCTGGTGGTAAAATGTGAATAAATGGCTTTATATATTTACAAATTACAAAATTCCTTGAAATTAGAATGAATGCATTTTTGATTACATTATATACTATCTCATTAAAGACTTTTCTTGAAATTGAACATGATAAATCAATGCTTTAATCATACGTTAATAAATTGTATTTATTGACAACAATGTTAATAAATAACAATGTAATCTTTCGAGTGCACTATTGATATTTGTAAATATCGACTATTAATATTGTATTATTTCAAAAATTTATATTTTTTTATTATAATATATTATATTATATATTTATATTTTTTTATTATATTACTAATATTTTAATTATATTTATATTTTAGTGTAAGTAAAATATAATTATATAATTATCTTTAAATATCGGATTCTATAAAGCATGTACTGCTTACCTTTTTACGGTTCATTCTCGGGCTATGTAGCTATAATTTCAAATATTTCAATGTGCTTCAATAAGTACTAATACACAATTTTGTAAACCCAAAGACCTGAGTTGTATTTCAGCATTATTCACTATCAAGCATACCCCTTCTCCATCAAAGTACTTTGTATAACAAATACGCTCGGTAATTAGAAAAATCGTAGTAGATACCCAATATATTATTATGGAATTGTGTTGTAAAGTATCAAGGATATTAAATTACTAGCGCTTCTTTATTTTAAAGTTTTTCAAATTTTTAATTATACGCTGATTTTATGTTTTATGTTTCAAGTTCAAAAATGTATAGGCATTACACGTATAAAAACGTGTTTTTAGGTTGTTTTTCAAATTCATTTTGCAATTGTATTTCTCGGATTTTTTAAATTTTTAAAATTAAAATAATTAAAATTAAACGACGAATTAAATTTAAGAAATTTAATTCGTCGTTGTTTGGAATATTTCAATTTTATAAGCAAGGGAAATTTTAGTTTAAGCGGAATTTATAAGTAAAATGTGTGTAAATATTTAATAAAATTGCAATATTTGAAGATAATTAGTCATATTTTAGATAATAAGATAATAATTTTATATTTCAAATAATTTTTAGATTTTTATTCATAGATGCTAAAGGAGGACTCCCATTACAATAAAAGAGTTTGCTACTATTATGACAGTAATATCTAACAAGTCGTAATATGATGCATATCTATTCTGTTAAGATGACGTTGGTAACCATTATTACGGGCAAGGCCATCCAATGAAACCACAACGAATACGAATGACACACAACCTTGTAATAAACTATGGATTATATCGTCGTCTTGAAGTTTATGTAAGAACTATTATAAAATTTAAGGTTACAATAGTTACTTTTTACTAAAACTTCGATTCAGCGGCCTGCAAAAGCGACTTTAACAGACTTGATGGCATTTCACAGTGATGATTATGTTCGTTTTCTTAGAACAATACGACTTGACAACCTTAACGAATTTTCAAAGCAAATGCAGAAATGTAAGTAATATTGAATACAGTCAGGTGTATATTTAATTAAACAATTAATAATTTATTATTAATTATTAAATCAATCAATTAATTAGAATAAATAATTAATTTTTTGATTAATCCTTAATGCAAAAATGTCATACTTTGTTGTTTGTTTTAGTGATAAATATTCATAATAACTTGTCTAACATTTATATGATTATTTTAATTATTTTAAAATTAAATTATATTTAAAACTTATATGAGCAGGTACATCACAAAAAATGCATTTAAATGTCTCTCTACTCAAGTCAAATTTTTCGAATAAAAATCAAATTTAATATTTTGTTAAGAATTTTAAAACTCAAAAAGTTTAAGTAACAAACTTTATTGTAAATTACATTATGAATTATGTAATAATGCAACGTTAAATACAATAAATATAAAAAGTAATATTATAATATAAAGTACTGTATTTATCGCATTAAATCATTTTATAATAATATAATCCCTATATTGCTAACTATTTAATATTCATCAATTACAAACATTTTTGCTTTTGTTATCACATCAAAACATAATCGTATTTAACAGAATCGTAGCTGGAAATAATTCTTAAATTTGACTTGATAGCAATTTATAAGTTCATTCGTTAATAAATTTAATAATTTTAATTATTTTAGACAACGTTGGCGAAGACTGTCCTGTTTTTGAAGGTCTTTATAATTTCTGTCAAATATCTGCTGGGGGATCAATAGGTAATTTAGTTTTATATTTTGCTTACGTTTAATAACAATAATTCAAAGTTATTTGTTTGTACATTTAGTCTTTGAATAAGTATTATTTAAATGCTTTAAGTTAGCTTGATAATTCATTTGACCTTATATTGCAGCCAAATAAACCTGCTGTCAAATTTAAGAAATATTAAAAGTTTTTATTTTGTTAAGTTATTAAAATTCATTATGAGATTAAATTTATTCATTTTTAAATTTATGGATTTAAAGAAATGCAGCTTTAGTTAAGGAATCTGATTTATTAAATCTGCGTTATTATCAGATTTAATTTAATTTTTTAAATCTTTAGAGATGACAACGAATTATATTAATTAGGATTGATTATTTCATTTGCATTCTGCACAAATCGATTTCACTATATTTCCATGTTATGCAATATGCTGATGACATTCTCATCAGCATATTGTTTCTCTTTACCCACTGTATCGTGGTTTTCTTCATATCTATCAAACCGTACATTTTGCGTCTATTCTAACACTTCTCTCTTCCATCCTTCGTCCATCCCATCCAGTGTTTCACAATGCTTTGTATTAGGCCCTATGCTTTTCTTTCTTCTTCTCAGTGATTTGTCTTCGATTTCTCATAAATTTAACTTCCATGTTATGCAATATGCTGATGACATTCTCATATATGCTCACGCACCTGCTTATCGTATTCATGATCTTAGTGTTTCTGTTTCCAGCTGTTTTGTTTCAATTTCCAATCATCTTTCTTCCCTTCGCCTTTCTCTGAATCCTGATAAATCTAAAATTATGTGGATCCTACCTCGAAGCTTCGGCGTAGAACCTCCTTCCGTATCACTAAATTCTACAATTCTTCCTATCGTTGATAATCTCGTTTTCCTAGGCTTTCATTTCGACAACCGACTTTCACTTAAACCTTTCGTTAGTGATAAAGTACGCTCATCTACCTTGATACTCCGCAATCTCCGTCAAGTTCGTAGATTGATCGATTTCCCTTCTTGTATGACTCTCATATCTTCTCTTCTTTTCTCAAGACTTGATTACTGTCTTAGTCTATTTTCCAACTCACCTAAATCCACTCTTCTTCCTTTACAACGCATCATCAACGCTGCCGTTCGAGTTCTCCTCCGTCTTCGTCGTTTTGATCATACATCCCACTATCTTGTTTCTCTTGATTGGCCTACCATTTATTGTCGTGTTCAAATTCGTCTTCTTATCATTGCTTTTCGCCTTATAACTTCTCATACCCCTTCATTTCTCAACCTTCCTTTTCTCGACAATTCTCGTACTGTGTATTGTGCTCTGCGTTCCCGTAATTCCCTTCTTTTACATGTCCCAAACTACTCTACCTCTTTTGGCTTCCGCTCCTTCGTTGTGGCTGCTCCTCTCTTGTGGAATCAACTGCCTATTCATATCCGCCAATCAACATCTATGCCGTACTTCAAACGCCAAATCCAATTTTATTTCAACAATTAACTAATTACCTGTGACTTTTGATGTTCTTTTTTTTGTTTGTTAGTGGTCATGTAAGCGTGCATTTTGCACGCATTTGCCACGTTAAATAAATTATTGTATTATTATAATATTTATTATAATTATTTAAATAGTACTATTTATTTTGCAATTTGTACGACATTGTGTTTCATAAGTTATTCGTATTAAATATTAAAATTATATTAATAATTAATATAATTATAAAATACTTTTATTTTACATGTGTGTTGTTTACCACAAGGGCAATTAACGCGAGATACATCCAAACGAATTTAATTGGTTTAGTCATAATGTATTATATTTTTAATATCAACGGAAAAAAAACCATCTTTACTTTTTTTACTTTATTGTCTTTTTGCTGTAAACGTTTGCAGTATCATAAAAGAATATTTAAAATAAAAAATAGGAATTTATCTCTCATATATTAAATTGTAAAGAAACACTAGACAAAATATTAATCAATTGGTTATGTATTAATTAACACATTAATGGATTGTAAATTTGTAGCCGACGTATTATTATAGAATCTTTAAATCTACATTTTATCGCTATCACAAAGTGATAGTGTTCATTATTGATTGCATTCATTATACCAACACGAATCAATCATGCATGCAATTATGTAATTGTCGATTTTAACTCAGTATTTAAAAAAGGAAATTATATTTATTAATCAAAAATATTTGTATATTGATGTTCTGTCTATTTTGAAATGAGAAATTTAACATAATAACCAATAAAATTTCGAAAATTTAAAACAAATTTTGATTACCAATTATTTCATTTAACAAAGTAATTTGATGGTTATTTATTTTAATGACTTCAAAATATTAATCATTAAAGTAATTTAATTAATATAAAAATATATAATTTAAATGACGAATTAATCAATTCAACATTTATGATCGTTGATCATTATAATTAACATTTTTCATGACAGCTGATCATCTACAATTTGGCTTAAATTTACAAGTTCTTAAATTTCATATCGAACAATATTTCAATTCATACTGGTTGATAATTGATTTTATTATATACATTGAATATAACCAATATTTTTTCATCATTGATTTATTAAGCTGCTGCAATGAAGATTAATCGCAAAGAAACTGATATTGCTATCAACTGGGCAGGAGGAATGCATCACGCAAAGAAAGCTGAGTCATCTGGATTTTGTTACATTAATGATATTGCCTTAGCTATTTTAGAACTTCTAAAGTAAGAATATCGGTATTTGCTATTTTTATATTTCGCTAATTGCATTAATAATTAAATAATAATTATCTACTACTTAATAATATAATAATATATTATATTATTATAATATATAATAATATAATATAATATTAATGAGAGAAAATTTATTATACCTCTTTACCTTTCGGTACTGGGTAAATAACATAAATACACCAAAAGTTTATCAATTTTATAAGTTGTATTTCAAAATCTTCTCCTACTGTCAATATCGGATAGTGACATATTTTTCAAAATTGGGCAAGTGAAGATATGCAGGTTAGATGCGCATTCGTTTTTGCAAAGAACACAAATGCACAAAGAGCACCGTGCATGTACTGGAATTCTAATAGCGCAGAATTTATCGTGATATCCATGGACATATGCTCTTCAGATCAGCGGTATTTTCCTTGCACAGGGTTCTCTCCATTTAGTCTGTAAGAATGCCGAAGTAAGATAAAATTCAGAATCCAATGAAGTCGTCTTTCGAAAGAACATGTTCAGGTTAGTAGTGAATGATGCAGTGTGTTCAAGATTAAATGTTGAGCAGATGTATTTAGAGCAAGGTTCTAACGATGATAGTATCGCTATAACAGATGAAGAACATTTTGATGAGACTCCAACAACACGCTTCACGAATCTTCATTGACACTTGTCCAACTGCTGAAAAGTGAAGGGACTTAAATCCGACCAGATAACTGGGAAAGCATATGAAACTATGGGAAGCAACATACTTCGAAAATATCGGAGGGCTCCTGAGAAAGATAAAGAACCTAAGTTTTTTGCATAAGAGGTTGCTACAACTAACTTCGAGGATTTACGATGTAGGTGTTCAGTAAATGACCATTTCGACGAAAGTAATACTCCCAAATAATTAACTATTGCAGAATTCTAAATCTAATATAATTTATATAATATTAATAATATAATTATTATATAAATACTCTAATTACTACTATTATATATTATATGACCCAAGCTGAAAGGCAAAGTGGTCTTAATAAATCTCAGCACTATTATATATTATTACTATATTATATAGTTAATAATTATCTATTATCGTTGATATATCTGGTCAGGAAATCTAACCATTTGGAACAGATTTCATATATAAATTGCCAATCATAGTAGAAACCGAAACACGAACCCAGTTATTATTTATTATGTACACTTTTTGAGCAACTTTTCGACAAATTGGCTTTATCAGGTAAAAGTTCTCTGCTTTTGTATTTAGAGATAAGAATAATCTTTTAAACCAATATTAAAGTTGGTTTAAAATAACATTTAACTCTCATGAAGAAATATCAATTGTATACATATAGTGATATAATATAGAATGTATAAGTAATATATAAACTTTATTTATATATTAATAAAGTTATGGTTGACACTCTCAGCTGTGATTCACACAAAATGCTGTACTGCAGATTTAGAAAGCATTTATACGCAAAACAAAAAAGAAATCAAAAGATTTATTTGTCTACGTTCGAGTGACGAAGAACTTCTTTTGTGACAATCAACTTAAATACATTTCGCTGAAATGGGAATCTGGCAGATCCGTAATCGGATACGATCATATAAATAATAAAAACTTTATAATGTAGAAAATAGTTTAATTTATTTAATCGTATCCGTTTGATGGATTGTGGAATGGTGTTTTTCTCTTATTTTCATTTATATATAAAGTTAGAGTTTACGATCAGTTAAGGCTGAGATTCAATTCGAATCATGTATATTAGTAATATACTATATAATTTATCAGCAATAAACGGTTAATTTTTGCGTTTCGGCTATTATACTGACTTCATCAGAATCTGAAACATCAAAAACACACAACGCATGATATCTAGAAGCAAAAGGAACAAGGTTAAAACAAGAAACAAATAGGGCAAAGCTTCGGATATTAGATTAAGTTGACCCATTTATAATGTAATCTGAGTTTAGTCCAGGTGGGTTATCCGTATTTAAGCGCTCTATGACCAAACATTCTTTTCGAATTCTCATTGTATCATTAACTTTGCTCGTTATTATCTTTTATTTAAATACGCTTCCCATTCCATGGGTATTGCATAACTTTATAAATATAAATTATATATATCTTAGATAACAATAATTTATTATTTATAAATATTTATTAGTTTAGTTATTTATGTTTTTAAATCTTATATAGCAATTATTTGGAGTTACTCAAGAAATAAATTTTTACTATTGATAGAAAATTCACCAGTTAAACTTCGTGAAAAGTATGTAAAGCCTGTAAAGTATTGCATGAGTTGATTCGAAAGGGATCCTTGTCGACGTACTATTTATGTTCTTGAAATGTTGTCTATTGAAAGTAAATACATTATTCGTCTATATGACTTTCAGTACATATTCAATGAAAGCTTTATCCTTTTCATCTCTATTAGCATCTCTCGAACATGTAATACATGCACGAATCTCGTTTTCTTGAGGTATGCTGGTGTATAACAATATCACGTCAATGTTGCGAAATTATTCTTGTATTTGTTATATGCTTCGTATTTTCAATCTTTCCCATAAGGTAGCTTGTATGTTTTATATACGATCGAATTTCTTTAAACAATGTGAGCGACAACATATGTACTGTTCTGCTCAATTATTCCATAGGTGTACCGTTAATCCTCATAATCGGGCTGTCAGGACATGAGATTTTGTTTTATGCGCTTTTGGAAGGATATAAAAACGTTCACCCTTGTGTATGATTCATTATGATGTTTTCTTTATTGTTTACTGGCGTTTAACCTTTTGATATGTATTTATCAATGAGGTCATAAACATTATTTTGTGTCGTTATTAATTCTCCAGATTCAAACTTTTGAGAAGCTGAAAAGTTTAGTTGTTTCTGGGCCTATATTATGTAGCCATCCCTGATCCATAACTGCGTATCCTTCTTTGTCGGTACGTTTAATTATAACAGTTTCTCCATTACTAAATTACGTAACGCTTTCTTCTGATTTCGTGTCAAATTTGGTGCCTCTGACACATTTAAAGTTTGGTTTACATATTTTGTAAGCCAAACAGCTTACGAAAAAGTAAGCGGACAGCTCACTCTTTGTAATCCATAAACGACACAAAGTTGTGATAAATTGTCTATCCCGTCTTGTGTGGTAAAAATATATATTACCCTTAATGATATATCAATAAAATTGATTGATAGGATGTTAAATGGCTATCAACAATACATAATATCGACAATACCTGCTATAATATAGCAGGTATTAGTATAATACCTACAAAAAAAATTGTAAAAAATTATATTTCAATTATATTCGGATTTTGCAATTATATGAATGATAGTGTAATTTAATATAGTAATTTACAATTAAATTGTTATATTTTCAATTTTAGACACCACCAGCGAGTTCTTTATGTGGACATTGACGTTCATCATGGTGACGGCGTAGAGGAAGCGTTCTACACAACTGATCGCGTTATGACAGTTTCATTTCACAAATATGGTGAATACTTTCCCGGAACTGGAGATTTAAAGGTTTATAAATGTTTACCGAACGTTCGTATTTGCACAATAATTTTTGATATAGGATCAAGGAGCTGGGAAAGGCAAGCATTATGCTGTTAATTTTCCACTTCGGGATGGTATCAACGACGAAACTTACGAAAGCATTTTTGAACCGGTATATATATCAATGACAGTGCATGATTGGTTTTACCCTTTATTTTTTGATAGTTAATTTTATATATAAAATCACTTAAATTAATGCCGAATTGCAATTATATTATTAGATTAACAATAAAATTGTTAACTGTTTATAATTTTTATTTCATAGATATTTAAATTTCATAAATTGAGAAGTAATAATTGATTACTTTGCGGTCAACCGTTTGTATATGTAAATATTGCCAAGTTGCAATGCAAAATGCAGCAACAAGGATTTGTCTTCGTGCTAAGTTGATTAATCACACAATTAGTAACAGATCAGAAATGACCTTACAAAATGACATATTTTGTCACTTATTTTTGATTTGGTTTGTTCCCCTCGCATTTGGCAGCTACACAGTTTGCATATATTATTTGGGGAGCTGCTTTGGAGAATCGATGTTGGTTTATAAAACATTATCATTTGCTTGACCGATACTTAGTTAAATGAATTTATATCTTTATACGAGAGATGGGAAATCAAAATCTCGTAGTATACCAAATTATACCTAGAAGCCTTGAATTGTTGATCTGATCATGGACATCATGAAGCAAGTCACACATATTTGCAAGTTGTTTTTAAAGTATCATTGTTGTTCGTTTTTTAAACTTCATCGATATGTTGATTAAATGCTGCCATTCTAGCATCAAAATATTATTTACTGATTTGATTAAGCAAAATCAAATTTCAGCTTTGGCGACTATTTAGCGCCATATACTCTGTTGCTATGTTAAATAATTAGCGAGTCAGCTTTGATTTGTACTCGAATTTATAATCAATTTGCATATTGAAAACGTAAATGGGTAATTGTCTAGGACGCCATTCCAAGCCTGAGAGTTCACGTCCGATACCTTTACGGCCTGTTACTGACGAAGAATTGTCGTTTCTCAGATCAACGACAAATGGAACGTTTGCCTGCTTCTTTGCAGGGCAGCATGCTATCGATGACGAAATAGAAAAAATTATTATAGACAATTGTGAACAAATAGGATTGTTGTCTTTTGTTTCGCGAGAGGAATCATCTAAACACCTTCACAGGACTCCTTTTGTGGAACCGATTATAGTTGCTTATCAAAATGGTGAAATGACTGATACCTTCCAGTTTACCGGGTTACCGACAAGTGACAAAATCGGACTGCATCAATTTTTGACTCGATGTTCGTTACTGGTACCACCATATCCGATTAGATCAGTGAACACTTATGTCGAAATCGCTGATCATATCGTAAATGACGAGGTTAACTTTCATTTAGTAATTTGTGATGCTGATGGAACTCGCAAGGATCAACTAAGTCCGTTTATTAAAACACATTTCATTGGTAAACCTGTACATACTTGGTTCATTAGCGATAACTGCTCTACCTTCAGAAAGGACGTTGATGCATTTGTTCAATATAGGGTACTGGTAATGATGGAACACAAAAAGAATGGAAATGAAGAAATGCAGCGATATTTAGAGGCTTTCGTCATATTTATTGCTCGTCAAGAAGAATTAACTAAAGCGAAAATGCTACATCAAAGCCATGCTAACGATGATGTAGATGACATTGTAAATTGGATTAACAAACTACCTAACCCTGTACCAAAGCTGGGTGACTCAGTGAATACTATACAATGTCAGCAAGATAATTATCGGCTTGCAAAGCCAGTTTCTGATCAACATTCGGTTTCCAAGGACCAAAGCAACGTGGTCGATCGCAAATTTAATAAGTGCGAAATCGGAAAAAATCACATTCTTCTAAGTTGCACCACAAACAAAGACGAAATGATTGGGGACTGCCGTATTCACAATGTTGTTTACGCATCACCATCAGGCCTTGGTCACTACCAGCCTGACTTTTACACCCACTAGTCCCATTTGTATGTCGCTTTTTCTAATCATTTTGTTTAGTAGGACTTAAAAATTCGAGATTTATTTTGAAATAAATTTACATTTGTATACTTCTCTAATTATAGTTTGTTCACTTCCAAATCGATTGTAACTTAGACTGTAAATGTTAAACTATAAAATCAATCAAGAAATTTAATGCGTTTAAAGTTAATATAAAAGTTGACGAATTTTTATTTTAATTAAACGATTTTCATGCTTTTGAATCATTTTTGAATTTTTTATCAAATAAAATAATATAAGATACTTGTATATTATAATATAAGTACCTTGTAATGGAATCTTGTAATCTTGCTTAGCATTGTAAGACATTAAAAAAAAATATTTTTAAATTTTATGATTGTTGGAAATATAATACGTCATAGTTAACTATATCCAGTAAAATAATATTTAATTTGGTTGTAAAAAAATCGATAATATTTCAAGTAAAAATTTTGCTACAAATGAAACTTTAAGAAATTAAAAATAAAATAGGTAAGTATCATTACGACTATCTCATCGATATTGATTTTTTCTTGGCAATTCCAATCGTAACCATCTTTTATAATTGCTTCTTACCAAAATGTATTATTACGCAGTTAAATACTAATATTGCAAAGAACGAAAAGACATCTTGTGTATCACACTTCAGATAATCACATTAGTTGACTATATTGGTTTAAACCACAAATTATTTTTAATTCTCCTTTTATTATTATCCTGAAATTCTTTAATGCAGCATTTTTACATATTCCGTTATGTAAATCAGATTAGGTAACTGAGTATAAGATTTTTATTCTGTTAGGAATTCTATATAGAATTCTTATTCTATATAATATTTCATATAATTTATATCAACTTAAAATTTAAAATCGAAATTTAAAATCAAAATCAATTTTATGAATTGACTAATAAATAACAGAAGATGTATCAGAATAAGGATTAGAGGTCATCAGGAGGTACTGCTATATTATCATGTTTAGACGTCTATTCCTCGATCCAACATAGCAACAGAGACAAATACTTGCTAACCACATATTTCCTCGGATGGAATTTGATTATGTAGTGGATCTTATTCTAATACAAAGTGTATTATTTATTATGCATCTATTAAAATTTTCCGCTTAATAGTTTAAATTTATTTTTAATAATATTTTGAAGATTTTCTGATTAATTTTATTTTTAAAATTTAAAATAAAAATCATTATTAATAACCAATAAATAATATACGATATATTTGAATAAGGATTAGAGATCATCAGGAGGAACTGCCATGCTATCAGGTTTCGATACATATTCATCAACCCAACACTGCAGCGGAACCAAATACATCCTAATGACGTATTTCCCGTGAAGAATTTGTTTATGTAGTTCCTCTTATTATAATGCAAATATATTATTTATTAATATAATTATTATCCATCCATAAAAAATCATTTGTTAGAATGATTTTGAAGAAAGCCAATATCGTTACAAATTGTTGCAATTCTTAAAATTTCATTATTTAATGTATTATATTTTATATTATATGGTATGCATGAATGCTCATGCAAAAATATGTTTCTTGTAAATTTAAATATGTCATCTTTACGATATAAATTGAAAGTAGTTGTAATTGATGTTAATTTAATGTTCATATCTATATATACACCTTCTTTATCATTAATATTGGTTTTGTTAAGAATAAGGCTTTCTGGATAAATGTGCTCACTAATTGAATAAAAATTATTAGAATTAAATACACATATATCATCAATGTATCGAAACATATATTTCATATATTTATATTGTTTAGATTTAGTTTTTACACAGTTATGAACAAATTCATATTCTATAAAGCTTAAAAATAAGTCAGCTATAATTGGGCTACTATCACCACCCAATGCAACACCTTTTACTTGTCTGAATATAGATGTCTATGTGAAAAATTGTAATTTTTTGATTTACTATTTCACTAACTAAGGCTATTAGTTTTTACGATTAAATTTAATTCAAAAATATTAATTATTGATCCATTTTCTCGCGAAACGGTCCAAATTTAAAGTAGCCGCTAAGTAAATATATTTTAATTTATAATTTAGTTATTTTTTTAAAATAAAACTTGAAAGCAATCAAGTTAACACTTAATTAATCTATATTCAATTTTAATAAATTATTTGGTTATTTAGACATCATTTGATTGTCTAATATAGCAAAATTTCGTCTAAAGTTAGCTAATAAAGTTTAAACGGTATTATATAATTAGTTACTTGTGTAAACTTCTTTTCTGACACATAAAATGTTTGTTCAATGTAATTTCACAGTTATACACCTTATTTCCGGTACTATCTAATGCAAATTTAAATTTAAAATTTTGGAGTAGGATTAATAAAATACTAATTTGTTTTTATATTTCGTCAGCTGCTGCTAGCATCATTCTTGAATTTGATTGCTCGATCTCAATATTTCCCAATCATTTGAAAAAATTCATATCAGTGAATCTATAACACTATCGGATGATTAAAAATAATTTTACTAGCTGCTTGCAACAGCTAGCGAAATATAAATATAAATTAGTGCTTTAGTGATCCTGTTCCAGAAATTCAAATTAAAAAAATAGATCACAATTGAAAAATTATAACTTAAAATCACCATTGATTTAAAATCATTAGTGATTTTAAATTATCATTTTTTGCTAATTCAATCATCAATTTAATTTGAATTGGCAACTTATTCAAATTAAAAATAAAGATCACCGATAAAATTATATTTATTTAATTTAATCCGATTTAAATGAGCAAACCTTACTATTATGTTTTGCCAGGTTATGCGGAAAGTAATGGAGATATATCAACCGGGAGCAGTAGTCTTGCAATGTGGATCGGATTCGCTCACTGGAGATAGGCTCGGTTGCTTTAATTTAACGTTAAATGGACACGGCAGGTGTGTTACATTTATGAAAAAATTTAACGTACCACTACTAATGGTCGGTGGTGGCGGATACACAATTCGCAATGTAGCCAGGTGTTGGACGTACGAAACAAGTCTAGCAATTGACATGCCCGTTTCAAACGGTAGGTGCTTCACATATTAAGATACTGAAATGTTAACATTTATTCTTTAAAATTTACTTTAGATTTACCGTACAATGACTACTTTGAATTCTACGGTCCGGATTACAAACTACACATCACACAATCTAACATGACCAATCAGAACACGCCAGAGTATCTAGATAAGATTAAGTATGTATTAAAGCACTACTGCGTTTAAATGTAGGATGTGTTTTTCCTTTAAAAATCTGCTAGGTCGGTTTTGTCAAGTTAATGAGTCGAATCAAAAATCGTGTCGTTATTTTTATCCAATTCTAATACCCCTTTACCACTAAAGATTATTAAGCTAACTTATGTGCATGCACAGACATAAAGCATTTATGCATCAGTCAGTAAATTTTTTACGATAAAAGTGTTGTTTTACTGGTACTCAACGAGTAACAGTAAAATTGCTTCTGATGATACATCGTCTGTTATCTATTAGTCAACTAATAAAAAAATAACTTTTATTTTAAATTTTACATTTTAATTTGATAAAAATTGTAAAAAATCTTATATAATTATTTACCATTTATAATTTTTAATATTTAATTATATAGATTTTCTTTAGCGTTATTTTTAATTTATAAATAATATCAATACATAGACTCATTGTCTGATTTACATACAAAATACTGTAAACGTAGACTCAATTGACCTATCTGATTTACATACAAAACACTAATTTGATATTTGAAATTATTGTTTTAATTTGAAATCTTATAATTTCAAATTATAATTGCAATATTATAATTTTTGTAAAAGCTTAATTTTACATTGTCTGTCATTTAGTAGTCAATTCATAAAAATGAGTTTTATTGTAAATTTTAATTTATAAATATAAAATATTTTAAAATAATTATTTATCATTATTTTTTATTTATAAAATACGTAAACTCATTTAGATTATTCATATTATTTGATTTCTAATAATATCTAATATTATTTGATTTCTAATCACGTTATGTCTTTATTTGTCACACGCTTATATTGTATTCTTAGAGCACGACTCTTTGAAAATTTACGTATGGTATCACATGCACCAAGCGTACCATTGCAAGGTATTTACCGTTTAGCATAAGTACCATTTCATAAATAAATTTTAAGATATTCCTGATGATATACAAATACAGGAATCAGATAGTGAGGAAGAAGATAACATGGATGAACGAATAACTCAAAGAAATCGAGATCGACGGATTATCCCACCGAACGAACACTATGACAGTGATGAAGATGACGAGGAAAACCGGCGGATTGACCCACATAACTGTGCCAGAAAAAGACGCTACGACGAAGTGCATGACAGTAAGGTTTTTGACTATCTGCTTCTTAATTTCGTATACAAGCCAGCTATCAATTTTTTAAAATACCACTAAATTGACGTAATTAAATCTTAATAATGATATATTAAAATATAAAATAATTATATAATTATAATTATATAATCAACATGTTTACCAATCGCCAAAATCGATCATATCCAGCAATTGGTCATCAACACACGTGTCATCTTTAACATATCGAACATGATCTGTTAGATAATGCCTGATCTTACAGTAAGCTTTTTAAACGCAAGTTCAACTCCTTTATATGTAGACAGCTATGCGTTACATATGTAGATCACTAGAGGTTATCGATACAGTTGCTAAATACACTGCATTTATACAACATACTGATTGTTCAATAACTCTTTCGAATATTTTTATTATTTACGGGCCGTGTCAATTAATTCTTTACACTTAATTAGTAAAAAATGACTGGTCAACTGCATAATATGAATTATTGTAAGTTAAACTTAGTCTGATTTGTAGTAACAATTGCCAATAGTTCGATACTCACAATTAACTTCATCTCAGTGATTTATATATTTTATATAGAATTATATTCTTTATCACAATTATAATTATATATAATAATTATATAGAATTATAATTAATTCTATAATTATTATTATTCTATTAATTCTATAGTAATTATTAATTCTATTAATAATTATAGAATTATAATTATATATAAATTATAATTATAATATAAAATATTCGAAATAATACAGTATTCAAACTATTACTTATGATTGCATAATAATTTTCATAATTATATTTTTTCATAATTAATTTTCTTAATTATATTTTATAATTATAATATTTATATGATGTTTATATTTAGAACTATATTATCTCTTACGTTTTATTTGCTAACGTTTATTATCCACTGTTATTGTTTCCTTTTACTCTTAATTATTATAATTTATAGCTTATTATTTAATAATTTAAATTATATATTATAATAATTTTCTTTTGCATTCGTTATTATAAAATTAATATAATGATTTAAAAAAATATTTGTAAAATACAACAAATTCTAGTCACTAACGCGCCCACTATTACAACAACAAATACCTCGCATACGAGCTCTGATCAACAAGGGTACGCTGTCATTACGTAAATAATGCATTATAAATTTTGTTCTTTAAAGTGCGATCTCGATGGATATAGACGAAGGTGGTGATATCATACACAACTTTTTAGGTGTTTTTAATGTTTCTGTTTCTGTTTGTAGAAGAAACGTCGCATCATTTGAGTCAAGTTCCGATATCAGAGCGAAGTGCAGATGAACGAAGTGAATGTCGCACATTTTCGTTAATGACCAGCGATGATGATCATCACAGCAATAATACACAAGATGAAGAGGGAATGGATTTAACTTGAAAGATGCACAAACATAAAATGAATCAAACATTATTTATTGTATATATACACAACAATAGCGAATTCATGAGTGTATGATTCAGCTACAAATTTTTTGTTATTTTTTACATCCATTTGATTGTGGTAGTTTCAGTTTTCGCGGAACTTCCCAAGGAAATTCCGGCCTTCCAAAGTGCCCGTAACATGCAGTACGCTCGTACATTGGTGTTCGAAGGCAAAGATCCCTAAACACAAAATTAAGAAACTTTGATTTCTATTATTTTATCAAATTACTACTCATTGATCAATGTCAGATGACTTTGAATTTTAAAATCTTATGTCAAGTTTTTATTTAGCAAACAAACGGTTTAAAATGAAATACGTGTCTTATTCAATTTGGTATTATTTAAATATTTATTTATAATTAAAATTTTATAAGGTAATCTTAATTTTATATCTTTATCTAGGTCCATCAACATGAACCTAGAGTGTTAGTAAACATGTTATATTAGTAAATAAAATAATTATAATTATTTTTATTATAATTATTTAATAATTATAATAAAATATCATTAAGTGCACCATCCTATACCATTAAGTCACCATCCGCCGCATTTGAATATTACGAAAGCAGAAAGAGAGCGAAATACGAAGAACGAATTATTGATATTGAAAATGCATCCTTTTCTCAATTCGTAGTTTCGACCAACGGCGCTCTTGGATCGGCAGCGTCTGCTTTGCTGAAAAACTTAACTAGAAAAATAGCAGGTAATAAGGAACGGACTATAGTGATGAGATGAGCGCTTTGCGCACATCAATCAGCATATCTTCGGCTAGAATGGTATCGGCTTGCTTAAGAACATCAAGATCAAAGATCCTGCGCTATTCTGGCAACATTACAATACGGAGACGGTGATTACATCAAATGAATACTTATTTTAATTTTGTTTATTTTAAATGGGCCCATTTGCGGGATTCCTTGAATTTAATTTTTGAAATAAATCAGTTATTTTAAAAAATAATAATTAAAATTCACTAAGGGTATGGCATTAAATCCGAGTATAAATAGTTTAATCACTAGATTGGTTCAAAAAATAAAACAACTGAATACGTCAATTTTTATTGAACCTAACGAATTAGTACTACATCTCTACAAATGTAATTAACTGGTTGCGTCAATGCAGAAGATCAACACTAAAACATGCGGTTTTCAGCTTTAATTAGTGCACAACGTCCAAAACTACCCACCAATGCGAAATGACGAAAGGCGACGCGCTCGACGAAATGTGATAAGTCGCCAAAGACGATCGAGCTTTTTTTACACTCACCGAAAGATATTGGGTAAATAAAGGTACTAGAGTTAATTCTTTGCATAAATGATTATTGGCGATAGATAATTCTTATTATCAGCGATAGATAATGCTGACTACTAGCGAAAAATAATTCTTTCGCTAGAATTTCGTCTCGCGACCATGGGTATCGGCTAACAAACATTAAAATAATTATAATGTAACCGTACATGACATTTGGCTCGTGTGTAAAGTACATTTAATGACTGCTGATCAAATATTGTGGAAATTCATTGCTTTAATATGAAAATGACGCAATGTAACGAAATAAGCCGAAATATAAAGCAAATTTTATTATCATAAATTAAAAGTCATTACCTTATAATGACACCTGGCCGTAAATCAAAGTTTTCCTTTACAATCTGCAACAGCTCAATTTCTGAGCGTGTTGATGTCCCGTATGAAAACAGCGTTATCGACAAAGGATCACATATACCAATAGCATACGATATCTAAATTTAAACATTATTTAAACATTATAGATCTTTAACTATAGATATTTCGATTATCTAAGGCAAGATAATCGAAATATAAATCGATTTATTCAGAAATGATGAATGTAAATATAAAGATCATTAATTTTACATTCATTTATAAAGATCATAAATGAATGTAAAATTTACTTGATATTATTATTTGCATAAATATCAACGCCTTAATACTTACTACTATACAACTTAGTATATTAATTAATTTTTAAATCAAATTAATTAACCACAATTTAATTATGTAATAAAATAAGCCATAATTTTATCAAAATATTATCTGCAAACACAAATGTATATTATCTAAAAATGCATTTTCACAGTTCAATTTAATATTAATAATATAAAATATTAATTTTAATATTAAATATTTGTATTTAATATCAATATTATTATATTAAATTCAGTTTTGAATATTAAATTTCAATCACATCTCAAAGCGATCTTATCATATACAAAAATTCAATAAAAATTAAAAACTTTAACACGACAACCATAAACATGTGTTCTAAAAGCTCGTAGACCATGTATACAACTAGGAGGGGCCAAAGCTTTACTTTTGAAATTGTCAAGATTTTAAGCTCTACAAATGATAACAGGAAGAAACCAACACCACGTCTACTGTCATTGAGAATGCAATGACAGTAGACGAGTTGTAAAATAAAAAACTTGACTGTTATTGTGATATTTTGTATTTGTAGATGTATCCTTAAGATGGGTAAAATAAATATTGAAAATATTTTATTCAAAAAAAATAAAAATTTTCAATCGTTAAAATGTTACAATTGATTATTATTTTTAAGATTGTAATACAATTAATATAATGAATAAATAAATCAATTAATAAATATAATATAATTTTTGATAAAAAAATCAAATTATATTTTTATGTTTTCTGGAGAAAAATTTCGTAAGTTGTAAGCACTTTTGTTTTTGAACTTACTTGAACGAGACATCGTCTACACATACCAGCCTTGACAAGTGATTTTGCAATCCACCTAGCTGCATATGCCGCTGACCTATCAACTTTCGTTGGATCTTTACCGGAAAATGCTCCACCACCGTGAGCCCCCCAACCTCCGTATGTATCAATTATAATTTTCCTTCCAGTTAATCCTGCATCACCCTGCAAATTATATCAAAATTGAAATCAGCTTATTCTGAAATTACAAGCTAAATCAAGCAAATTTAAAAATTATAAATTACGAAAAATATAAAATCGTGCATGTAATTTGTTTATTGCATGAAAGCCAATGAATCAAGACACACCAGTGAAGTTTATAGGATTGACGTAGAATGGCATCTAATATTAATTTGATATATGTAAATCATTAATATTATATTAATTAATATTATATATAATATAATATTACTATTAATATAATAATTAAATAATAATATTATTAATATTATTAATATAATAATATTATATTAATTAATATTATATATATTAATATAATAATTTGCATCTATTGTGAGTGAATAATTTAAGAACAAAGCATTGTGATATTTGCATATTGTGCCTATAAAATCCTAAAAGTTATTTTTATCATATCTGTTTTTAAGCAAAAATTAATTTTAGATAAAATACGCTTTATTATTATTAAATATTTATTTACTACTATATAACTTGGTATATTAATTATTAAATTATATTAATTAACCATAATTTAATTATGTAATAAAAATAATTTTATTACAATAAAATTAATAGGGAATTTATCAACATACTGACTTATTTGATTTGGCGTGTACACCTAATGATCATGGACTAGTATTTTAAAAAATTGCGGTGCTTTGTCAATGTTGCCTACAACGTCCACTGTCAAGAAAATCTGCTTATCTTCGACGTACGTCAAATCGAAGATTACAATTATGGAAAGAGAATTGAATATATGAGCTAATTGAAGAAGGACGTATCTTGCAATACTCACGCCTAAGACCATCAAAAAGTGTGGATAGGTCTATGTGGGACAAAGAGTTTATTAAACAAATTAAAAAAGGAAACTATTGAAGGGCAATGCGTTTTCTTGTGTCTGACAAACCAACCTCCAGATTATTAAGTTTAAGCGATGAAATTAATGGTGAAACTGTACACGAGATACAACTTCGTAAACATCCACCAGGTGAACCGATAAACAGGGCTGCATTATTAGATTCTCCAATGCCAGGAGTCGAACCTTACCATTTATCGTTGTTGATGATATATGTGAAGCAGATATTATAAATCAATCACGGAAAACAACAGGAGCTGCTGGTCTGTCTGGTGTTAATGCTGGAGAATGGAAGCACATACTCAATTCATTTGACAGGGATTTGACAGGAAAAAATTCAGGCACAACAAGTGCATTCATGATCTCCAGGTTAATTGCCCTAGACAAAGATCCAGGTATTCGTCCCGTAGGTATCAGAGAAGTTTACCGTCACATCATTACGAAAGTGATTCTTAGAAAGATATCTAGACACATCAAAGCCGTAGCAGGCAACACTTCAATTGTGCGCTGGCCAACGGTGTGGTATTGAATACGCCTTGAAAAATATCCGTACCTCATTAGGCGCTTCCGATGATTTATGTTTATTGCAGATTGATGCGGATAATGCGTTTAATAGAATAAATAGGAAAGTCGCTTTGTCTAATTTGCAGTACATTTGTCCACAATTATATACAGTTCTTCATAACACTTATTCGTTGGATCCAACTCTTGTTATAGACAACGATTTTATGCTTTCACGCGAAGGATTTACTCAGGGTGATCCCTTATCCATGGTAGCGTTTGGAGCAGCTACACTTCCTCTAATGCAACGCATACGCCAAGCATTTCCACGTGTTATGCAAAAATGGTATGCATATGATTTATCCTGTGTTGGTTCAGCACAAGATCTGGTTGGTGTGCTTGATATGGTAACGAAGTTTGGACCCGCGTATGGATTTCATGTAAATGAGTACAAATGCAAACTTCTAGTAGCAAAGGATAACATAACAGCCACGAATATATTCTTCGCAAAATCGATACAAATAACAACGGAAGGCATCGAAGTACTTGGTGATCCAGTAGGAAACTCGACCTTCAGTGTGTCGTGGTTAAGAAATAAGGTGTTGGAGTGGGTCAACATTATTGAAAGGCTTTTATTTGTAGCAAAAAATGATCCTCAGGCGGCATAAAATTGTTTCATTGTAGCCTGTCAACATAAATGGAGATATGCATTTCGATCAAACAAATGTAAACCGCACCTAATAGCTCCACTTGATTATTGCATCAAAAATTTTTCGAATATTAAAGATAAGTCATAGCCCTTCCGACTCGTATTGGTAGTCTCGGAATTGTCAGCCCGTCGACATTATGTACAACAGAATGTGATTTCTCGTCAGCTATGTGTTCACCTCTTCAAGCCGGATTGGTTGGGATTGAGTCAGATCATGCGCAAAACGAAATTTAAAAAACTAGATATTTGGAGCGGAACGGTAAAATAAAGGGAGATCAAGATGACTTATTAGACAGAAGTAATAACGTTATGCGACAAGCAATTCTTCAATCGCTAGCAGAAGGTGCTTCAACGTGGCTTTCATCTGGAATTCATGAAGAATCGAAACTACGTCTTTCAAAAGTAGAATTTAGAGATGGAATATGCACTCGCTATGCTTGGCCACTTCACAATGCCCCCGAAAAATGCATCTGTGGTGATTAAAATACCGTTATACATTCTATGTCCTGCCGTGGTAATGGGAAACATTTGTTCGACACAACGTGGCACGAGATATTTTTGGTCAGATATTGCAAAAGACATTACGTCATGTGGAAATTGAGCCCTTACTATCAGATGTTAGCTCTTCAGTAACATTTGCAAATTATTTAACAACCAGAGATCGTTGGCGCATTTGGATATAGTATGCTCAGGTCTATTTGGCGGTGTACATAACTTTTTGTTACATTATGGTGTACATAATGTACCCAAAAGGTGATCGTAAAATACTAATAATTGAAATAAAATTTTATTTAATTATAAAATTATTAAATATTATTTCTTAAATGATATTACTTCATATTAGAAGTAAGCCGATACACAAGATACCTTGGGCTGTCATTTGACAGTGCTTTTGCACTAATGATCCTATTTGGTGAAGCAGTAGTGCTAATTCAGCACTCAATGATGATGTCACTAGAGGTTTTCTAGTGCATCATTCACATGATTCTTTAATAGAGCCGTCTACTAGTCCTCCTCTAAATCCAGCAGTGGGAGGGAATTGGCACTGAAGAGTCATAGTGATGACGAAACGACATCTAGTAGTGTTTTTCGTTGTTCTTCATCGTCTGGCTAATATGATTACTTAATATTATTTATAATTCAATAATATATTTTAATATTTTTGATAATTAAAAAAGTCCTTTTATACACAATTTGGCGTAAAGCAATAATTCTTTCGAAACACTTTTGTTTAATCCTTTTAAATAAAAATTTTGAGTTAAAATTTAGTTTACAATATTCGTAAATTTTCAAGACTATAAAATGTAGTATATTTCACGTCCATATTAATAATATACATTAATATTATTATAATATTAATATTATAATATTAATATTATTGTGTTTAGATAACTGAAAGCACATCAACGTATTTTATTTTTTCCGCACCGGAAAAAATAAATATATGTGCGATAAATAAATAATAAATATATATGCGATAATTATAAATTAAAAAGTCATTTTGATTACTCTGAGTTGCACTCAATCTAGGACGAAATCTACTAAAAATTGTAACAAAATGTGTGACTAATTTATAAACTCTCCAGAATGCATTAACAACAATCTTTATTATGAATTATTTTGTATGCAAGTTCTTTGCCTCTTAGCTGGCGATTCACTGCTAATGATTGCTCAGCTAATATGACGTTATAGGGGCCAATCTTAAAAGATCGAATATAAAATTCGATCTTAAAAGATCGAATTTTGTTTCATTTAAAAGTTGTTAAATTACCATTGGGCCACCGATCACAAAACGGCCGCTTGGATTTAAATGATAGATTGTGTTGTCGTCCAGAAATTTAGGAGGAACTACGACTTTTATAACCAAATTTATTAAATCATTTCTTATAGTTTCCATAGAAACTTCTTCACTGTGCTGTATTGATATTACGATCGTATGTACCCGAATCGGAACGCATGCGCCATTGTTTGCTTGATATTCAATTGTTACCTGGAATGGTTTAAAGCATAGATAACATTTAAAACATTTACTCAATTATCATGTATTTGATTTAGAAAAATGATTAAAACAAAATCTATTTTATCAAAAATATACAATTTTTAAAAGATAATTATTTTGCCCACAAAAGTAGGATGTCAATTTCCATTTATGATTATTACGAAGCAGTAAATACATAGCTTGCTCTACTTGAAACAGTTCTAGCGAATTATTTTTAATTCGCTAAAAAAATAGCTAATACTTTTATTAAAACAATCTTTCTAACATAACCATATCCCACATTACAATAGAAATTCATTTATGTATCGATCAAAATATCCGATTCATTTTATAGGGTTGAAAATATGATATATTAATACCAAATACGATTAAAATTTTTAAATATCCAGGAACAATGAGGTATAGTTGAACGACAACAAAAATTATTTTAATATTTCGCTAGTAACTACTAGCACCTTCAGAAATTTCTGAAGCTGCTAGTAGTTTCTAGCGAAATATCAAAACATTTTTTGTTGTCGTCTATACCTGACGTCTATACCACCTGTTATCAACTATACGTGATTGTTCCTGGATATTTAAAATTTTAAATACAGATCAGGTTGGAAATATATTTCTAATATTTTTATATTATAAAATTAATATAAAATTATATAATAATAGTTTTTATGTTTAACGAAACTCAGTTATTAACTGCCGACTAAAACGATCCACAGAATTTAGCAAATATAATATTTTAAAATCTATTTAATATGAAAATTTAATAGTCATCTTGCTATTATTTATTTTATAAGGTAGGCAATTATCAACTATTAATCATTGAATACTATATATTATTAATGGTATAAGAATTATTACATTATTATACTAGCATTTATATATTAATTATTACGCTATTCAATTCAATTATAGAATTGAATAAAAATCAAGGGAGTGGTTTACTATTTTGTTTACTGTCTATATTCCTCACCATGCTAACCAACTCTTATTTATACTAAATTTCACTTTAAAAAATAAATATCGTTGGTTGAATAACTTAAAATAGCATTTTAAATAGTTGATAATGATCCATTATTAATAAATAATTATTGGAGCTGGATCAAAGGAAAGAAGAAATTATTTTTGATATTTCGCCAACTTCTGTTAGCATCTTCAGAAAATTACCAATTTTCTGAGGATGCTCACAGAAGTTAGCGAAATATTAAAAATAATTTCCGTTTTTATTTGATACAGCTCCAATAATTATTTATCCAAATACCATATTTGATATAATAATTTCATATGTAAATTAGTACATATTTATTAGTACATTATTTAGAATATAAAACATACTCCAATAATCGTATTAATGGAATATTAAAATAATTAATAATTTTAATATTAATAATTATTTAAAAAAGGAGTTTTTTTAATGTGGCAAATGCACACAACTGCGTGCTTACAAGCCCACAAAAGCGAAACAGATAAAAAAAAGTTAATCGTTTAGTACAGGGGTGGGCGAGGGCTGAGCATCAAAATGCCAAATCGAAGTTTCCAAAAATTGAAAAGGCCACATGAGTATGAAATAATTAATTCGATCTTTTTGAAAAAATATGTAATAAAAACAGAATCATATCCACTTGGTGCTAAGAATCAATTCATTCATTTGATCCAAACTTTTTTTTATATTTAGCCTGTGTTAATTGATCAATGTCTGGTTCTAGGTTACTTGTTCGCAGAATGAGGCTTTCTTCAAGATGATTGTCTGATAAAGATGTTCTTTGTGATGATTTTATCTTCGTCATGTGGGAAAATGCAGATTCGCAACAGTAAGTTGTTGAAAATATAGTCAATATCTTCTGAGCATTTTTCTGTAGGGCTGAATATTTTGATGCGAAGCGCCATATATCGTAGATATCATGATTCTGAACAAAGCGATTGATAAGAATATTATCATTCAGCAACTCGATTATTTCGATTTGAAATTCCTCTTCTACTTTATGAATTTCGACAAGATGGGGCTCAAATACAAGCGTCAGTTCTGACTCAAATGCGTCAAAATCATTGAATCGAGATTGGTATTGGGTGTGCAGATCAGTCAAATATCTTTCATAATTCTCAAGCATTTCAGCTGTCGGATAGTTCAGACGTGTAACTTCGTGCAAATATGTAAAATGAATTTTTGAAAAATGCTTGTCCTTGATTTGGTTTCTCAATAATATGATGGTTGCACGAAATGCCTTCACCTTTTTCCAAGAAGCAAAAATGTTATTTTTCTGACCTTGTAAAGAAAGATTGAGCTCTCTTTGCTTCATCATGATATCAACTAGAAATGACATGTCGATTATGAAATAAATATTTGAAAGATCGCAACTCTTGTTCAGATTTGAAAAGAATTGAATTATTTTCTCTCTTATATCAAATACTCGCTTCAAAACGTTTGCCTCAGAAAGCCATCTAACGCTTGAGTGGTATAAGAGATCATAACTGCCGTGAAACTCGTCATTTTCCATCATTGATCTGAATTGGCGGTGTCTTGTTGCGTTTGAACGAATGAAAATTACAATTTCGTTCACTTTCTTGAAAACTGATCCCAATGAAACGGATTTTATGCAAAGATTTTGTTGGTGTAATATGCAATGAAAGGAACGAATTTCCAGTGGTTTAATAATATCTTTCATCTTTGCAATAAATCCCGAATTTTTTCCTACCATTGAAGGAGCACCGTCAGTACAAATACTCACTAGAAATTCTGGATTGACTTTTGATTTTTGAATTTGATCTTGCACTTTTTCTAAGATGTCAATTCCACGAGCTTGCCCTTTTAGAGTTTGCATACCTAATAGTTCTTCTCGTAGATTGAAATTTTTGTCAACGATTCGTATAAAAATGAGTAATTGGGCAGAGTCAGTAGAATCAGTTGACTCATCAATAGCCAATGAATAGAATGCATTTGGATCTGCTAAGAGAAAAGATAGTTTTTGTTGTAAATTTTTCGCAATATCGGTTTGGCGACTGACTATTGTTCGCCGAGAGAGCGCAAGATTCTCATATTTTTCAACTTTATCTGGATCTATGCATTTTACTGTTGTAGTTATGGCCTCTTTGATGAATTCTGAGTCGGAATATGGCTTTCCTCTTTTACCCATAAGATGTGCAATCAAATAGCTCGCTTTTGTTTGTAAAAGTCCCAAATTGAATATATTCTTGAATAATGTTTGTTGTTTTTTGATTGATTTTTTTAGTTCTAGAATTTTCTCTTTTCTACACTCACCATCAAGTCTACATATTGGCATATTGATATGCGTGCCATAATGTTTTTCTGCATTGAATTTCTTGATCGTTGTTAAGTTAGCTCTACAAATTAAGCACACCATCCCGTTTTTACTCTGAACAAAGAAGTAATCATATTCCCATTCTATATTAAAAACTCTATTCTCTGAATCTATCTTTCTCTTTTTTTGCGATGACATCTGATGGGGTAACCAAAAATTTTCTTGTAAATATCAAAAAATGATAAGATTCAAAGGAAAAGTATCTAAATAAAAAATTAGAGAAAAAATACATTGTTAATATGATAATTTCTATCTTGCCTTTTTTTGAAAAATGCTCGGAGGCCGCATAAACTAGGCTCGGAGGCCGCATGCGGCCTCCGAGGCCGTAGATGCCCACCTCTGGTTTAGTAGCATCGATTTTAGTTGCTTTATGAAAAATTAATGTGAAGATGATGATCGCAAATGATCAGGTAGAGATTTTCAAAGGAGAGGAGCAGCGATAAGTAGGGATCGACGGTCGAAGTTGGTTGAGTGAAGAGGTATCTGTAGCAGAAGAGAATCACAGGAACGTAGGTGAGTAGAAAGATAGCAATATTCACTGAGAGTTGGCAGATAAAGATAAGAAGGAGAATTACAATGGAGAATGCAAAAAGGATGCGCACAGCAGTGTTAATGAAGCGCTGAAGAGGTTTAAGGGATGACTTTGAAGAGAAGACGAGAAGGCAAAGACAGTAATCAATACGTGGGAAAAGAAGGGAGGAGATAAGAGATTTACATGAACTAAATTCTAGAGAATTTCTGACGAGACGAATATCACGGAGAAGAAGATTTGAAGACCTAGTTTTATCACGAATGAAGGGATCGAGATGCAGGTTGAAAATATGATAATTAAATTATTAATCGAAAATTGAAATAAATATATCATATATAATATATATTCAAGTTATATTCATTCAAGATCTACGTCGTATAGTTAAATATTATTATTTAATTTATATTATTAAATAATAAGTTAATTGTCAGGAAGAATAATATATTCTCCTATTAGTAGAACAATGTATGATTCAACACAATCGAAACTTCTGTTTTAAATATTATCTGTAGAACATAACCCAATTTCGATTACAAGTTTTAAACAACATTAAATTTGAATTCAATCTGTTATTTTAAAAAAGCAATACAAATGAAATATTTTAAATATTAAAAAAATTGAATCACTTTAAACATTAAACAGCAAAATATTTACATTTTAAAACGATAAATTCAATCATAGACTTGCCTGTGTTTTAGAATCTGGTCTCGCCCATTCAAGCTTACCCGAGTGTCTTAGACAAGCGATTTGAGCATTTAACTTATGAGCGAGAACTAACGTTAGTGGCATGCATTCTTCAGTTTCATCAGTAGCGTATCCAAACATAAGACCTTGATCACCAGCACCGATATCCTCATCGTTACGATCAAGAAATACACCTTGCGCAATGTCAGGAGATTGTTCCTCAATTGATGACACTACAGACATTGTCTTGTAGTCAAAACCTTTTTCACTACTATCGTATCCGATTCGTTTAACTGTCTGTCTTGCAACTCGCTGGTAATCAACTCTTGCTTTAGACTGTACTTCACCCGTGATGAAAATCATTCCAGTCTTGGCAAGTGTTTCTTAAAAATACAATATGAACGATATAACGCAACGACAACGTCTCGCGTTTTAGCTTGAAAATATCAATTTTTATATTTTAAATTTATACTTATATCATAATAATTAATCGTTAATTAATTAATAACAAAACTATTATGATTTAGATAAGATATTTATTGTTCAATTATAATATTAGATAACAAATAATTTAAGATATTTATAATAAGATAAGATATTTATTATTCAATCTTAATATTAGATTAAGATTATAACAAATAAATAATTATTATATTTTAACTATTTTATTAATAAAATATTTTATTTTAATATAACATATTACATGAATATTAATATATTATTCATATAAATTATTTATATTGTATTAGATAATAATTAATTAGATAATCAATATTAATATTAGATAACAAATAATTTAAGATATTTATTATAAGATAAGATATTTATTATTCATCTTAATATTAGGTTAAGATTATAATAAAAAAAATTAATATTCTGTTTTTATATAGAATATTACATGAATATATTATTTATATAAATTTTTTATGTTGTATTAGATAATAATATAATCAATATAATCATTAGATAAATAATTATAGATATTTATCATAAGATAAGATAAAATATTTGTTATGAGATAAGATATTATTCAATCTTAATATTAAATTAAGATAATAACAAAAAATTAATTATTCTATTTTAATATAATATGATATAGTATTATATGAATATATTCTTTAAATAAAATATTTATATTATAATTATTAAAAATCTTCAAATAGTTATTTTTGAAGATTCAACGAATAATCCACTAATAGAATATTTCATTTTGAATAATTTTTTTAGCACTACAGTGTGCTTAGACAGCTGGGCAAAATTATATTAAGTGCGAACTTTCATATGTCAATCAAGTGTGTATTGCAATATTATTTATGTTGTTGAATTGCTGGCTGCTATCTCTATCTTAAGCCATCAGCAGGAAGTATTTCGAACGGATAAGCTGTAAAAGCATTGAATATTAAATGCTGTGATTGTTCGGTTCTTACTGACCTATCGCAGTAATATTTGAACAAAGTCAATTTAATTTTTGAACAAATTGATTGTAATTAATTTGAAGTATTTGGCACTTCTATATTTTAGTTTTAACAAAACCGAGAACATCATTTGAAAATATGATAATTATGAAACACGTCTTATATTTTAAAAACCATTTTATTGTTATAAATAAATCTAAAATAAAAATTTCAATGCTAATTTGAAAGGCTACACAGATTTAAAATTGATAGGTTTACATCACATAAATACTTTTTGAAAACTTAAGCTAAAATTAATTCAGTTTAAGACTTACTTAAATAACTATTACTGAAATTCTGACACTCGAGATTAAAAAACTAAAATATGATATACAGAGGTATCCTTACCACAAGCCACCTTAGCGTAAGGATCCTGTTCCAAATGAGCGTCAAGAATTGCATCACTTATTTGATCACAAATTTTATCTAAATTTAAAATTTTAAAATTAATTAAAATTATTTTCATTACCTGGATGGCCTTCTCCAACTGATTCAGACGTAAAAAGAAAACGTGGTTTCGAACTCGAGGGGATTTCACATTGAGCATCTGTAACCATCTGCAAATTATCAAAACGTTTATACATCAATAGTTAAAATTATTTAACAAATACATTATATGTATATTATATATAGTTCGAGAACTAACACACTTGCCAGGATGAGTACATCCAATTGATATATTTTTATGAAGTACAGTCAGTATATATACATGCAGTGCAAACTTCATTATCACTCCTAGTACAGTTAGTATATATACATATATCTAAATAAATCGCTCTAATTATATATAATTATATATATAATCGCTCGAATTATATATAACGAGGATTTTATTATATATATTATTGAAGCCTGTCCATGTATCTCAGAGCGATACGGCATTATAGTTGTTACTAATAAGTAAACGGGGGAACGGATATATCTGGGTATTGAAAACCACCATAGTTCATCATCAATCAAATTACTAGACCGTTTTCTGCTTATTGAGCTTCTTCAGTATGGTCCAGATTTTAATAGTGTTAGTCCACAGGCAAACATAAAGCTGATTCGGCAGTACATTATATAAATATTATCGCTGCATGTCCCCAGGTCGTGAGCTATACGGCATTATATTTGTTACTGCTTAGTAAAAGGGGAAAAAGTACAACTGGATATTGGAAACAATTAGTCATAGGAATTTGACTGCTAATGGACTGTGATGGTTTCTATAACCCAATTAATTCTGTTCCCACCGTTAAATATTATTAATAATAACTTATTTAAAGTGGAAGATGCGTGCCAACTGCACGCTTACATGACCACTAACAAAAAAAGAACACGGCAAAAGTTACAGATAAATTACTTAATTGTTGAAATAGGATCGGATTTAGCGTTTGAAGCACGACGATGATGTTGAATGGTGGATATGAACGGGCAGATGATTCCACGAGAGAGAGTAGCAGCCAAAACAAAGAAGCGCAAACCCAAAGAGGTAGAGTAGGTTATAACATGTAAAAGTAGAGAATTACGAGAACGCAAGGAATAGTAAACAGGACGAGAATTGTCTAGAAAAGAAAGGTTGATAAATGAAAGGGTATGAAAAGTTAGAAGGCGAAAAGGAATGATAAGAAGACGAATTTGAACATGACAAAAAATGGTAGGCAAATCGAGAGAAACAAGACGGTGGAATGTATGATCAAACGACGAAGACGGAGGACTACCCGAACGGCTGCATTGATGATGCGTTGTAGGGGAAGAAGAGTAGATTTAGGTGAGTTGGAAAGTAGACTAAGACGGTAATCAAGTCTTGAGAACATGAGAGAAGATATGAAAGTCATAAATGAAGGGAAATCGAACAATTTATGAATTTGACGGAGGTTGCGGAGAATCAGGGTAGATGAGCGCACTTTATCTTTAACATAAGGTTTAAGTGAAAATCTGTTGTCGAAATGGAAGCCTAGGAAAACGAGATTGTCAACGATAGGGATAATTGTAGAATTTCGTGATACGGAGAAAGGTTCTACGCCGAAGCATCGAGAAAGGATCCACATTATTTTGTATTTATCAGGATTCAGAGAAAGGCGAAGGGAAGAAAGATGATTGGAAATTGAGACAAGACAGTCGGAAAGCAGAAACACTAAGATCGTGAATACGATAAACAGGTGCATGAGCATAGATGAGAATGTCATCAGCATATTGCATAACATGTAAGTTAAATGTATTGAGAAATCGAAGACAAATCACCGAGAAGAAGAGAAAAGCATAGGGCCTAATACTAAGCCTTGTGGAACACCGGACGGAATGGACGTAGGATGGGAGAGAGAAGAGTTAGAATAGACGCGAAATGTACGGTTTGATAGATATGAAGAAAACCATGATACAGTGGGTAAAGAGAAGTCATAATCATGACGAAGGCGATAGAGAAGAATCGAGTGATCGACGATGTCAAAAGCAGACGATAGATCAAGAGAAACTATGACACTACATAATTTATGATCGCGCGATATGAGTAAGTCATTATAAACTTTAAAACAGGCAATTTCGGTAGAGTAATTAGAGCGAAAAGCGGCTTGGAATGAAGGAAATAAGTTGGAGAAAAAGAGATATGTATTAACTTGCTCAAGAACGAGACGCTTAAGGAGTTTAGAGAGGGTTGGGAGAAGTGAGATTAGGACGGTACGAAGATGGTAGTGAGGAGTCGAGAGATTGCTTTTTGATGAGAGGACGAACAGTGGCGCATTTCCAGATGGAAGGAAATGTACGGCTACGGATGGACGAGTTGAACAATGTGGTTAGGAAGGGTAAGATAGAGGAGCAGATATTTTTAAGCAAGTGAGTGGGAATTGGGTCAGAAGGAGAGGTTTTATTAGGTAATGACAGCAGAACCGAAGAAACTTCATCAGACGAAACGGGAAGAAGGTGGAATAGTTCTGGGAGGGAAGTATTTAAAGAGAAGAGTGGGTACAAGGGGCTATGGGTAGTAGGGAAAGTAAATTAGATAGCTTAGTTTGTAGATAAGAAGAAAATTCATCAGGATTTATATTACAAGGGGTAGATGATCGTGAAAGAATTGAGTTTAAGATGTTCCAGTGAGATTTAGTTGGAAGATGACTCGAGTAGATTTCGCCAAAAGAGAGTACGTTTAGTACGTATAAGAATAAGATGTGAACGGCGTAGAGAAAGGTAGGAATCACTGAGATTTGGATGGAGTGAGTAGGAAGAACGTTTAAGAAAGCGATTATACATACGAAAAGAGTGGCGGAGTCGACGCTTAGAAATACTACAGTCAGAATCGAACCAGGGAGCATGGCGCCAGCGCTGAGAACGTCGGATTCGACTAGGCAGAAGGTTATTGAGGATCGACGTAAGTTCGGAATCAAACGGAATGCAGAGATCATCGGAAGAGAGATAGTTTAGAGGAAGTGAAAGAGTAAAGAATTGAGTAAGGCTGTGCAGAGAATATTAATATCGAGAAGTTTCCAGGGTCGACTTTGTGTGGATAATAGTGGATGCGGGGAAGAAGGACGGGACGGGTAAGAGTGACAAGGAAATGATCGGACAAACCAGGATCAGTAATTGACAAGGAGGTATAGTCATTGAAGCAGTTAGGAACAGCAATGATGTCGAGAGCACCGCCGAGAATATAAGTTGGGTGTCTTATAAGTAATTTATAGTTAAAATCAGAAAAATGATTGGTTAAAGTGATATATTTAAGTCTGCTGGGCGATCAAGAAGAATGTTAAAGTCACTGATAACAAATGAAGGAGTATAAGACAATTAACAGTGAGATATAAGATATGCAAGGTCGTTAAAGAACATACGTGAGGGGGCAACTGAACCTGGATGGTATACAATCACAAGTTCCAGAGGGAAAGGAGTTGATAATCTGCATATGAGTAATTCGAACGAAGTGTAACGGATGTTAACGTTAATTTTACGTAAGAGACATTGGGTGACGAGCAATGACAACAATACCGCCATGGTTAGAAGCAGTAGATGTGGAAGAGACAATTGGACGAGCTGATTCAACTAAATAACAACCAGAGCGACATAGACAACAAATAGCAAGATCGTCGGAATCAGTGCCAGGATTTAGTAATGCAGAGAATATCGAGAGATAATTGATCGAAGATATCAAGTAGCAGATCAGCTTTATGAAAAAATGAAGCGAATGTTAAAAAGACTAAGACGAAAAGTATGTTCAGGAGCGAGATCGACTGGCAAAGAAGACTGATGGAGAGACGGGACGCCATCTGATTTTTGGCCTGTGCGTAGGACGTGAAAATTTCCGTTGATTTTACGGATTGATAGAGATGACTCACCGTTTGTTTCACGTCGATGTTTCTCAATGCGAGCTAAATTGAGCTGGGCAATATCAGAAGGGGAGCGGTCAGGAAAGATACGACTAGTAATTGGTAAGAAGTTTAAAACGTTGGGAAAGTATCAAGGATGCATGTGAACTATGTCGGAAAACAATCTTTAGGAGTGGAGGACTGAGATGATTGGATTTAGTGGATTTGTTTAAACGGATCAAAGATACAGGAGCGATATTATTGAAGCGGGATGGATTATTATCAGGAAGTATGGTTGCTAGGATATACCTGAAAGCAGATACATCATCATCGAGGCGACATTGAGGAGAAGCAGATTCGGAAACCTTTAAATTAGATATGATAATGCATCGATCGCGCGAAGGAAAACGATTACGTTGTGGTGGACGGACATACCTGGTAGGGGTAGAGGCAGAAGAGCAGATAAACGTGGGAATGACAGAGGTGCTAAGTGAAGATTTAAGATAGTTTGGAGCATGTGTGACAGGAGTGGAGTGTTGAATCGGTTGATCGGAGATGTTACTGGAGATGATTTTGACGGAAGGATGTAAATTATTGATAGGTGATACGGTTGGAGCATGTGTGACAGAAGTGGATTGTTGAATAGGTTGACGGAGATGTTACTGGAGATAATTTTGACAGAAGGATGTAAATTATTGAGAAGTGATACGGTGGAGGTAGAGTAAGGAGTACGTGAAGAGAAGAAAGAGGTATGAGATGTATTTAGATGTGGGGATGAATAGGAAAAATGATGTGGTACGAGATGAATGCCTTTACTGTTTGCATGTTAGGAAGATGAAGATTAAGTGAAGTTTTATCCGTAGTTAAACGAGGAGGGTGTGAGAAGTTTCAAGAACGGGATTCATAGATGGTGAATGAGTTAGTAAGCAAATGGATGACGACGATAGCTTGGAAGATATTTTGTCGTTTGTTGATTGTCCATGTATAACAACGGTCTGAGTCGACCGAGAGACATCATTAAGTTCATTTATTGAGCACAACTCTGTTTCGTTAGCCTCCAAAACGTCTCCACCGTTCAAGTGGCCATGCTTCATTATCTTACCTACGAGGGCAGCACAACAGAAGCCGCAGAGGAAATTCCGTCTTGAAACGTTGTCCTCGTCAGTGAAAGGAATGGCAACGTGGGTTCAAACATTGGAGTTCTTGTTGTCCCATCCAATTTGCTTTTCGATGTAAGGTTCCTTGACTGACTTGAGTTGCTGGCCGACATTTTTAGTTAGCTTTCTCTTTGCCATAATAAGATATCAATTAATTAGTTATAATCAAGAGTGTTTAAACTCCGTTAGTCTGCAAGTCGTTAGTTGTAAGTAGTTCGCGTTAGTTGTAAGTAGTCGTTAGTTGTAAGTAGTCGTAAGTTGTAAGTAGCGAGCGAAATGTAAGTAGTTAGTTATCAAGATTTTTAACATTATATTTGTTAAACATTATAACAAATATAATGCCGTATAGCTCGCGACCCGGGGGCAAGCTCTAATTATATTCACATATTATAATGCCGAATTACTTTTGTGATCGCCTGTGAATATGAAGGTCGTCTTGTAATAATCATTCATGTGATGAACTATGTGATGAATTATTCATCCTTGTGTGAATAATTTTAAAAAATTATAATAAAAACTTTATATTATGGTCAGCAGAATTATTATTATTATAGTGTACAAGTTACTAGCCGCAAATGGCTGTTTCAACTGTTCACAAATTACATTTTAAAATATCAATTAAAATACATCCACGAATCCAAATTAGAGTTCACAATCCACTTCAGCAGCATCTTCTTGAAGTGTCTATTGCTAGTAGCATTGACGACGTCTTCAGGCAGCGAATTCCAAACATTCAATGCGCGGTGGGAAAGCCTACTCACACTCCTTATTTTGCCATGGGGGAATTTAAATAACGTAAGGGAGTGACCTCTGCGACTCGAATTTCTCAATTTTATCGAATTGGATGGGAACCCCTCTTTTCCACGAACCAAATGCCACATCGCTACAATATCTAAATATAGTAGCCTCTGGGCCGTTGAAGGCATTTTTAAGCAAGCTAGGCGCTCATTGTAAGAATAAAGAGATGTAATGCAAAGTTTGGTTCCTCTACGTAAAATCGACTCGGTCTTTTTCATCTCAGCCTTGGTGGATGGAAAAGTTGATGCGATGCAGTATTCCACATGCGGACGGACTAACGCACAGTAGAGATGCTTAAATAATTTTGGATGTAGCTTACTAAATGTGTTCTTAATACAATACAAGGCCTTCATGGCTTTACCGTAGATATAATCGGTATTCGGTCGTGTTTTAAGGTCGTTATTCAAAATAATCCCTAGGTCTCTATGAACAGAAATGTTGTGAAGCTTATAACATCCTAAATAGAATTCATGATCAGATTTACATTTGCCTAGTTTCATATGAACGCACTTATCTACATTTATGGTCATACCGGTAGCACTGCTCCAGTCGTAGATTGTCTGGAGATCATGTTGTAGATGCCGGCCATCAGGATCTGAGATGCTATCGCACCACACTTTCACATCGTCTGCGAATGCCAGGCAGGGACTGTTTATGCGTAACAGAAGATCATTGAGAAATATAATAAAAAGCAAGGGACCAAGGACTGTACCTTGCGGAACTCCGGATTTAACTAACCTAGTAGAAGACATGCTATTGCCAACCCTCACCTGAAATGATCTCCCGTCCAAAAAATCACAAATCCAATTGCATTACATAGAGGATACTCCGTAGTGTGCTAACAACCTAATCATCCCATCATGAGGGACGCGATCGAAGGCTTTCGAAAAATCAATAAAGATTATATCGAGTGAGCTACCAAAACTTAACGACTGGGTCCAAGTTTCGCGCGCGGTAAGCAAGTTCGTCAAACAAGAACGGGAGTGACGAAAACCATGTTGAGCGGACGATAGTATACCAAGAGAGACAAGATGATCGTAGACTCTAGTGCTGATGGCGCGTTCGAGAACTTTGCACAGAGAAGATGTTAAGCTTATTGGCCTATAATCACCACAGGATGATGCAAAAAAATTTTTGGGAATAGGAACAACGGTTGCAGTTTTCCAATCTTCTGGGACACTGCCAGTGGCCAGAATTTTATCAAAGATAATAGTCAGGAATGGTGCCAGGTAACTCGATAAAGCTTTGAGCAGGTATGGGGAGATGTTATCGAGGCCAGCTGCGCTAAAAGGACGAATATTATTGAGATAATCTTGAATTTCAGTAACGCAAATTGGCCGGGATTCATTACGCGGAGGGATAGAGCACCCGTACCATATCATATGAGAATCGCAATGTGGTAAAGTGGATAAAGAGAACGAGGATGCGAAGGTCTCAGCTATATCATTTTCATTTGTAATCAAGCCACATTCAGAGTGCACATGCTTTATTGCAGAGTTGAGCGTTCCGTTTTGCCGAGCATATGACCAAAATAGCTTGGGGTTGTGATTAACTTCCTTGATGATTGTAGATTCGAATTTATCACGTTTTAACGTTTTCATACGAGTACAGACGTTCCTAAGATACCTATAAATGTTGGCGTAATACGGAAGCGAACGAGATAACTTCCAAAGACGATTTCGTACTCGCAACATCAATCTCAGGTCCTTATCGAACCAAACAGGATATTTAGTATTTGGCGAGATGATACGCTTTGGTGCAAACACGTCAGAAATACCTAAAAGGTAATCCCCAATCACTTTTAGTGAGACTTCTTTAGTATTTGTTAAAGATAGTGGACGACGTTGACAGAAAGATAAAATTTGCTCATCAAGCACTTTTGACCAAACCCGTTTTACGATGGGAGCCGTAAAATGGCGGAATTTAAAGTTTGGGGTGACCTGTAGTGATAGCACGCAGTGGTCAGAGTTACCTATCGGTGGAAGATAATCCACTCGAGCTATGTCTTTTAGACGTTTGGAAAAAACTAAGTCAAGTATAGTATCATTATTATGGGAAGAAAATCGTGTGGGCTCTTGAATGTGTTGTACTAGTAAGAGTTCATCAGCGAGGAAGTGGGATATTTCTCTTTCTACGACGGTGCCATCATCAAATATTGTTTGCCGCCAATCTGATCTAGGTAGGTTGAAGTCTCCTAGAAGAAGGAAATGAGAACTGATACTTATCGATCGCAATACTGACTTCAGAAGATTACAATCAGTGATCATAGAAGGTGAGCGATATACAACGCAGAGACTGATACCAACACGATCATACCCAATATGAAAGGTAATACTCTCGAACAAGCCTTGCGGATCACAAACTTGATCGATGCCAGAAATTAGCAAATGTTCTCGAACGTACACTGCAACACCGCCCCCTCGCATACTGGACCTCCTGTCCCCTCGAAGTAGACGATAACCTGGAATATTTACAGTGGCATCCAAGATGTGTTCATGTAGCCATGACTCACTAACACAGAATATATCATACGCATTAACCTCAACATGGTATCGAAGCTCTACAAGTTGTGCAGGAAGACTTCGTAAATTTGAATAACCTACCGATAAATAGCAACGAGTTGCATTGGAATCCTTTTTGGTTTTACTAAGGCACGGTCTATCAAATACAATCAGATACCCTAAGGAATGGTCAGTGTTCTCTGAATTTACATGGAAACAGGGGTCCCGACAGTTAAAGGAGCCAACTGTTTCCAACGTACGACAGGACGCCACTTGACAACCCGAAAATCCCGTATGCATATATTAGCCTCACCTTGAGAAAGCCGGTGTCTCAATTCGATGTTTGCTTTTCGTAATTGTAATCGCTCATCTGGCGCAAGATCACGAAGGATACGAAATGGCAACCCCCTAAGACGATATCCACGTGATAACAACATGCGCACATGATCACTAGAGGACAATATCACCTTCAACAGTCTTGGTTTCTCTTGTGTTCTTTTACCAAGCCGAAATAGCTTCTTCACGTGTATAGACGATGCTAACTCTTCATCACCTTCATGCAATAGATGGGATAATACCTTACGCAAAATAGACACGTCATGGTCCATATGTTCCTGTGAGTTTGCGGAATTGGACTCAGTAAGTTCGCTGAATAACACGCTATATGACCTGTCATAATGATGCCGAGTTATCTCAACCGACTTCGCATGTCGAACTTCACTATTTTCTGTAGGGGAAAAGTTCGATGCTATATGGGTTGGGGATCTGTTGTCTGAAGACGTGCACAAGCTGGACGACGAATTTGCTTGGACACTGGTGTCATTGTTGTCGATAATTGGCTTATCACATGGTGCAACATTTATAAGATCATGCTTTGAATTCAATGAAGTCCGTAAAACACTGTCGCCCATCCGGCATTGAGGTTCAACTTCAATGTTGGAACTTGTGGCATTTACTACTGATTTAGGAGGCAAGTAATTTTCTAGCGTAGATGAAATGATGTGCGAATCGTCATCAGAAACTATCTTAGTAATCGTATATGACCTCTCATGTCCCCTTTTCCACACTCGAGTTGGCGTTGAAGCCACAGAAAGGCTATTATCATGTTGTGTTTTACTCTGGACGTGAGGGGAGATCTCTAGTTGATCGGCTTGTTTTGTGGTGTCTGTACATGAATTGGTACATTGGTTATTATCATTATCATCGGTAGGTTTGTTTTGCTCACTCCTCGTAGCCCTTCGTATAACAGCACTGCAAAAGCCGCACATGAATGATCGCAAGTGATATATCGCCTGATCTTTACTCTTGACTTTGACAATGCTCCACACATCACAGTTTGGCGCATCGCAGCCTACTTCTAACTGAGTGTAACAGTCGTCAGATAATGAGTTATTGATTCTGCCCTTCTTATATTTTTTGGTCATTGTAATCGTGAGACAACGAGGTATTCGCTTGTATGTTATTATATTGTTCCGTTTAAGTAATCCTGGATTGATCAGGAACTGGATTGATTGTAAGTAATCCTGGATTGATCAGGAACTGGATTGATTGTAATTAATCGTAAAATGCTTCCCAAGTAAAATCAATATGGAATGTAATTTGTGTATGTTTATAAGAAACCAAAATTTTTTTTATAATATGTTTATAAACGAACAACGGATACTGATATTTTATTGTAAGAATTATAATAACCAAGACTTATGTTAAGGTGATATCAAGAAAATTGATATCAAGAAACAACTTTTTACAATTTAATAGCCGCTATTACATGCAAATGCTAGGAACCGCAATAAGAAGACTATTTGCACCTACACTAGCTGTCATCTATATGGTTATGGTTGAAGATGAGTAGTAATACAATGACAGAACCACTTTGTTTCGTCAGATATATTGATGACACATTTTTTGCATGGCTGGATGACACAGATAGCCTTGAAATCTTTATGAACGAAATTTTAGAAATATGACCATTATAGCTATATTTTAATCATGTGTCAAAGGTAAATTTACAATTAAACATATTAATTGTCAAATAATTAAAAAATATTAACAAACAATTGTTTTGTAAAACAACCATCCTTATTCGACTCCATCAAATTCTTTGAATGATGGATCGTGTTTAAGCAATAAATCATGTCGAATTAAAGCCCTGTTCTCATTTAATGGTTTTTCAACTTGGATAGCTCCATATAGTTTCACGTAGTTAGCTGGTGTCAATTTTTCAAAATCTATACGGTTCATAACATCTCCCGATCAAATTAGAAACTCAACTATTTCTGCATAATCTCACATTGTTGCAAGGTGAATCGCAGCTTGACCATCTGTATTCTGTATTTGATAGCTTGAATTATATTCAATCAGAAGTCGAACCTGCCGAATACTACCCATACGAGCAACCAAATGTAAAAGCGTACTGTGGCTATCTTCATTGTAGCATAAATTTGGATTTAGTCCATGCTGTAATAGGTACTTAAGATCTATATTTTCGCTCAAGATTACACTTTTAATTGAACTATTGCCTGCCGAGTACACGTTATTAGGACTTCCACCGTGAGCAGTGAGCATTACCACCTCAAAATCTTTAAAACCTATAGTAAGCATCAGTGGGGTAACTTCATCTGAATTGTTTAATTATACATGCTGGTATTTTTGAATAGAAATTCAAAAACTTTCGAAGACAAAGACGCATTATTCAGTTGATTGGTTGTGGAGTGATTTGCCAATGGTCGTCGCGGAGACATGAGTCGCATGATATGCATGACAAACGCGAAATGGTCGTCTTTGACGACGGGAGCTGTCCGAATATCGGAGTCATGAACAACCTCGACTGTCTGGGTCGCGGGCAGTGAAAGGTCGCACATAGAAAAGATTGGCGAAGAAGGGTCGTCACTATATCCAAGACTTATCTCAAGTAAGGATTGGCCCATCTCGTCGATACTTTTATCGCTTAAGCATTTCCCCACATCAGTGCGACGTACACGCGCTGAAATAGCTGACAGTTTCGACTTGCTAACCAGCTTATAAAGCTATTCGCAAGGTGTTATCCGCGAAGAATGGTGATTAAACATATAACATCTGTTAAACGAATTTCTAGTATTAAAGCGTTAAATATAAAGAAAAACAAAACGAAAATTTTGTGACAATGCACACTAACTATCACCCTACATTAAGATTTTTTAACTTAATAAATCATAAAGAATAACCTCTAAAGTTAGGGTTGTATTTAAGATGCCCAAGAAAATATCTATAATGCATATTTCGTCAAGCGTTCAACGTAATGAAGCTTCGAGTTCACAGTGCGGTGATAAAAGATGCCTTAAGTGCAAAACAGTGACGAAATCAAAATATTAAATCCGTAAGAAATGGAGTAAAGTTTAAAATACGCGGAATAAACAATTGTAAAAGCAAGAACTGCATATATGTTGGGACATTATTATTACAAAGCTATTGTTATTACAAAGCTGTGATCAGGCTATTTTGCCTGATCACAGTTTGCAAAAAAATGAAATAAAAAATAAGAAACAAAGAAAAAGAAATCAACAAGCAAAAAAGAACAAATCACTGCAAATATATAATATATATTATATTATAGGTAACTAGTTACTAGCCGCTAATGACTGTTTAAACTATTCACAAATTTTGTTTAAAAACATTAAATATCAATGAATATTTATTTATTAGTATTACAAGTTATAACCAAATGGCTGGCAACGTGTTCCAGGCGTTTAATGCTCGATGTGAGAGCCTAGCCAAACTCACTACTTTACCGTGGCGAAACTTAAATAGTTTCAACGGGTGGCCACGACGCGTCTGAGAACAAACTTTAACATAGCACGAGGGAAACCCATCTATCCCATTAACTATTCGCCATAATGAAACAAGGTCTAGGTAATATATCCTCTGACCCAAAGATGGTATCTTTAGAAATTCAAGCCGCTCACGATATGAATATGATCCATCCATACACATTCGAGAACCTCTACGAAGGATTGACTCTAGTCTATTGAACTCTTTCTTAGTGTATTGAAAAACTGCTTGCACGCAGTACTCTATATATGGGCAAACAAGAGCGCAGTAAAGTCTTTTGAAGACGTATGGATTAATACGATTAAATGTATTTTTGACGCAGTACATAGCTCGCAAAGCCTTGCTATAGGCAAACTCTGTATTTGATCGGAATTTCAATGTCCTATGCACCATGACACCCAGATCCCTATACTCCATGACGACATTAAGAATTGAAGTTCCTAGGCGAAAACGACGGTCATCGCAACGCCTTCCTAATTTCATGTGGCCGCATTTGTCAACATTGATCTTCATACCAGTAGCCTCACTCCATTGGTATATTTCATTAAGGTCTTCATGCAGGGAAATGCCAAGCGGATCAATATCATTTACAGACCATAGTTTGAGGTCGTCAGCAAAAGCAAGACAGGGACTCTGAATCCGCGACAATAAATCGTTAAGGAACACAATAAACAACAGAGGTCCTAGTACGGTACCCTGCGGAACACCACAGTAAACGCGTCTGAGAGTGGAACGATGGGTGCCAGCTCTCACCCTAAAGAATCGATTACGTAGGAAATCTTAAATCCACTTAAAAGATTTATTTTTTTAACGTGGCAAATGCGTGCCAGCGCACGCTTACATGACCACAACAAAAACAAAACTGTGAATCAGGCGTCGAGAAGGTGTGAACGGAGGAGGTGTTTGAATGTGATAAAAGAGGGAGCGCGGCGGACGTCGAGAGGGAGTTGATTCCAGGCGAGTGAAGCGGCGACGAGGAAGGATCGGAGACCGTAGTTGTTGGAGTAATTAGGAACGTGGAGTAAGAGGGTATGACAGGAACGAAGCGATAGCGAGGTTATCGTCTAAGAAAGGAAGGTTGATGAACGATGGGGAGCCGACAGCGATGAGACGAAAAGTAATGAGAAGAAGGCGGAGTTTGATGCGGATGTGGATGGTGGGCCAGGAGAGTTGGGCAAAATATGTGGATGTGTGGTCAGCACTGGCATTATTCGATTTTGGAGAATTGGCGAAAAGGCTAAGGCAGTAATCGATTTTAGGGAAAAGAAGCGATGAAAGAAGAGACATACAAGAACGGAAGTCGATAAGGGGGCGGATACGGCGGATGTCACGAAGAATTAAGTTAGACGAGCGGACCTTGTCACGGACGAAGGGTTTAAAGGAAAGGTGATCATCGAAATGGAAGCCTAAGAAAGTGAGATTGTGGACTACAGGGATGATCGATGAGGCAAAAGATACAATGGGAGGAGATATGCTTGGTTTACGGGGAAGGATCCACATTATTTTGGACTTTTCGGCGTTTAGAACGAGATGGAGATTGGAGAGACGCTTGTAGATAGAAGAGAGACAGTTGGAGGCAGAAATGGCGATATCGTGTATGCGATGTGCGGGTGCATGAGCATAGATTAGAATGTCATCGGCGTATTGCATGACGTTAAAGGAGTAAGGTTTGATAAATGGAGAGAGATCGCCAAGCAAAAGAGAGAAAAGCAGGGGACCTAGGACTGAACCTTGTGGAACCCCGCAAAAAAATAGGGATGGGAGGGGAGGATGATGAATTAGAACAGACGCGAAAGGAACGGTCGGATAGATATGAGGCGAACCAAGCTACGGAGGAGGAAGAAAAGCCGTAATCATAACGAAGGCGAGAAAGGAGGACGGAGTGGTCGACAATGTCGAATGCGGAGGAGAGGTCCAGGGAGATGAGAACACTATATAGAGCCTTGTCTCGAGAAATGAGTAAGTCGTTGTACACTTTTATGCATGCGATTTCTGTCGAGTGATTAGAGCGGAAAGCGGATTGGAAAGGAGGGTACAGATTGGATGAGGAGAGATAAGCGTTGATTTGTATTAAGATGAGGCGTTCTAAGAGCTTAGAAAGAGTAGGGAGTAGTGAAATGGGGCGATAGCTGGAAGGAAGGGAGGGGTCGAGCGATTGTTTCTTAAGGAGGGGACGAACGATTGCGGATTTCCAGTGTGAAGGGAAGATACGACTGCGGATGGACGAGTTAAACAAGGTTGTGAGAAATGGGGATATCGATGAGCATATAGATTTTAATATGTGGGTAGGCAGGGGATCGGCAGGTGAGGTTTTGTTGGGCAAGGACATGAGGACAGATGATACTTCTGTAGGTGATACAGGGAGAAGATGAAAGAGTTCGGGAAGGATGAGAGTAGACTGGGCAGAGTGGAATAGGATGGAGAACGGGGTGTGAGAGAGCAGCGTGGATACTTTAGTCTGGAGAAATGACGAATAATCATTAGCATTGATGTTGCAAGGCGTAGAGGAACGAGCCAGGATTGAGTTAAAAGTATGCCAGAGAGTCTTAGAGTTGAATGAAGTGATTATTTTATGCTGCCAGAAGGAGTTGCATTTGGTACGTAGTAGTTGAGATGAGACCGGCGAAGAGCAAGATAGGAATCACGGAAAGACGGAGTGATCGAGCGGAAATCGCGTCTGAGAGAGCGGTGATAGACTCGAAAAGCATGGCGGAGTCGACGCTTTGAGAGTAGGCATTGGATGTCAAACCATGGGGCACGGTGCAAGCGACGGTGTGGGTGAGACTTGAAGGGCAAGAGAATATCGAGAGTGGATGTGAGTTCAGAGTCGAAAAGAAAGGCGAGATCGTGAGGAGATGAATATGTTATTGTGGGTAATGATAGAGACGATTTGAGTAAGGCAGAGCGGAGAAGGGAAAGGTCAAGATTTCTCCAAGGGCGACGTAGGATTGTAGGTGTGTGAGGGGTGTGGTTGCGAGTGAGATCAAGGGTGATAAGAAAGTGATCGGATAGATCGCAAATCGGGGACAGCGATGATGTCGAGTGCCCCGCCAAGTATAGGCAGTGGAGATTAGTTTGTAATTGTAGTTGGATAGAATGTTGATGAAGCGGATGGAATCTGTGGAAGAGGGGCGGTCTAGGCGGATATTGAAGTCACCTAGAACGAGTGAAGGGATTGAGGACAAAGAACAATGAGAAAGGAGGTCAGCGAGTTCGGTAAGGCTGTAGGAGCTGATGAACCAGGACGGTATACAATGGCGAGATCTAGAGTGATCGAGTTAGAATAACGACAAGTGAGCAATTCAAAAGAGCAAGGACTGAAAGGGGGATTGATTTTGCGAAGAGACGCTGGGTGACGCGCGAATGCGACGATGCCGCCATGATTAGAGGATTTAGAAGGGCATGAGCTGAGATTCGACTAGGGAGCAACCGGCAGAGAGCAGACGGCGAATGGAAAGGTCGTCGGAATCTGAGTGCCAGGATTCGGTGAGGCAGAAGAGATCGATGGATTGCTTGGTGAATAGGTTGAGGATAAGATCGGATTTATTGAGAATAGATCTAGTGTTGAGGAGACCGAGGCGGAAACCGTATGCTGTGTCGAAAGAGACTAGTGGAGAAGACACATAGGAGAGATGGAGCGCCATCGAATTTTTGGACGGGTGTGGACAATTTGAAAATTTCCGTCTATGTTTCGGATGGCGAGTGAAGTTTCGCCGTTTTCCTCGCGACGACGTTTTTCGATGCGGGCTGAAGAGATTTGAGCGATTTCGGAAGGGGCGCGATCGGGGAAATTCGAGTGGTTGAAGATGACATGAGTTTGAATCGTTGAGAGAGGACAGAAGACGCGTGAGAGCGATTCTTGAAAACAATTTTTAGGAGAGGGGGCTGGGAAGGATTAGATTGAGAAGATTTGTTTAGACGGATGAATGCGACTGGAGAAATGTCCTTGAAAAAGGATAGTTTATCCGCAGGAACAATAGACGAGAGGATGGATCTGAAGGCGGAAACATCGTGGTCCAGACGTGCTTGTGGGGATAAGGAGGTAGAAGGCGTGATATTAGTAACAATGACGCAACGATCGCGAGAAGCAAAGCGCTTCCGTAAAGGAGGACGACTGACGTGAGTAGTTGACATCACGATAGAAGAGCTGGCAGTTGATGATTTGGAGGGATTTGGTTTGACGACGGGAGACATAGAGGATAATGATAATAAAGCGGGTGGCAAGCGATGTGAGGAAAGGTTATGAGTGGAAGGATAGTGGAGGCTGGTGGAGGTGATTTTAATTGATGGATGCAAGTTATTGAGAAACGAGACAGGAAGGACGGGACGTGGGGTGTCGGGGAGTGAACATACATTAGTTGTAACAATTTGCGGCTCCGTCACTGTATCGGTAGATTTATCATAAACTTGAGCGGCTCCTTCAGATTATCTGATAATGGATTATCTGATGATGACGTAGAAACGCGATGAGGGGTAGAAATGTAAGGTGATTTATCTGATACGACAAAAGAAATACTGGGTTGCAAATGGTCAATGACAGTAACATCAGAAGATTGAGCTGATTGATTGCGCAAAATTGAAGGATGTATAGTAATACCTGTAGAAGAGATGGGAGATTTGGCATTCTTAGAGGCAATCGAATGCGGGAGAATTGGGCATCGAGGTTGAGACTTATTACAATACGAAGAGGCATGTGTGGACATCGCTGCATTGCCAGATAGTTTCAATATATTTGTCTTGAGACTCTCTATTTCACTCTTCATCGTATTTATCATCTTAGCCGAACAGTAGCCACAGTAGAATTCGTTGTCTGCAAGGCAAGATGCCTGGGATTCTGAAGTCCAAATACTTACCCACGTGTGACAATCATTGTTTGAGCAAAGGACTTGTTGTTCAGATCCATTGGAAACATCTCTAACATCGGTGTTGGACGCAACATGGTTGGGAACTTGAGACTTTTGTTTTTTCCGACCCATTTGTATATAGTCGTTTGATTCGTGATTTTATTCTCCTCGTTGTATGTATATTAGATTGTATGTTATTTATTGTAGATGACGGGAGATTGTATGTTATTTCCACTTACACAACATTACAGGAATGCCGTAGTTAAATAGTAATGCTACCAAGCTCTCATGCGGCACCCGATCGAATGCTCTTGAAAAGTCAATGAATACCACATTGATTGATTGGCCGCGACTGACCGCCTCAACCCACATTTCGCGTGAAGTCAATAAGTTTGTTAAGCAGGAACGACCAGGGAGGAAACCGTGTTGAGAAGACGACATTATTCCGAGTTCCCTCAAGTGATGCCTGATCCGGGTGGCGATCAACTTTTCAAGCACTTTGCATAGAGAACTAGTCAGGCTGATTGGTCTATAGTCAGTACAAGCCGTTGCAATGGTTTTCTTTGGGATCGGAACTACGATGGCAGTTTTCCAGACTTCAGGAACACATCCACTGGTCAAACTTTTATCATAGCAAGAAGGGAAGGAGCCAAATATCTAGATAAATTCTTCAAGAGAAACGGAGAAATGTCATCAGGGCCAGTAGAGCTAAATGGGTCAAGCTGATCAAGCTGACTTACAATCTCACTAATCGTTACTGGAAGAAAACGCGAAGATTGCCCTAATGCTACACCATGCGAAGTGATAGAAGCTCTATGTGAATAATTTGTCGGTAGCGAAAAAGACGTAGCAAGGAATTCCACAATACCACTCTGAGAAGTTATCATACATCCCTCCGCATTAAGGACATACTTGATTTCTGTGTTAAGGGTTCTGTTGCGACGAACATAAGCCCAGAATAGTTTTGGATTTCATGTAACATTATTAGCGATAGACGATTCGAATGCACATCGTTTTGTTGCTTTCACTCTAGTATAAAGATTTCGAACATATTTATATCTGGCAGAGAAACTAGAGTCAGAACGCTGAAGCTTCCATAAACAATTCCTTGAACTTATTAGCTGTCTGACGTTGGAATCTATCCATGCAAGTGGCTTAGCAGCATAAGAGGATTCGCGCATAGGGGCAAGAATATCAGATAATTTATGTAGGTAATCAGTGATCATATTCAATGATAGCTTGTCCGTGTTCATGAAAGTCACCGGAATTGGTTGTAAACTCTCAAAACATCTTCTCTTCTCACTTTCGACCAATGACGTTTGGAAGTTTTTGAGCAAGGTGGACAGAATCTGGAATAAGGGACAGCCGTCAAGGAGAGCAAGCAGTGGTCACTACTTCCTAAAGGAGGGAGATGATCAACTTTGATTATGTCTCCTACATATCTGGAAAACACCAGATCAAGTACCGAATCCGATCTTGAAGTTAAGCAAGTTGGTTCTTGTATGTGCTGAATCAGCATGAGTTCCTCAGAGAGGAACTCAGATATTTTCCTTTCCGTGGAACTACCATCAGAAAATACATAGTCTGACCATCTATATCGTGAAGATTAAAATCGCCCAAAAGAATGAAGTGAGGGGAGGAACATACCGATTGTAAAATAAGTTTTAGTTGATCAGTGTCTGCAATTACTGACGGAGATCGATATACGACGCAAAAATTTATACTGGTCGCTGAGTGATCGATACGGAAGCATAGAGTCTCAAACGACCCACAAGGGTCATAAATATTCAACACCTCAGATATGAGGAAATTTTCTCCGACATATGCGGCGACACCGCCATCTCGCCTACCTGATATCCTGTCGCTTCGTAGAAGGCGAAATCCAGGAATGTTCACAGTGGTATCGACAATATATTGATGCAACCATGATTCAGCAACGCAGAAAATGCCATACGAATGAGAAAGCATGTGATACTTCAACTCCACTATTTGAGCAGGCAAACTACGAAGATTAGAATACCCAATCGATAAATAGCGTGTGGGTTGTGGTAAGGGATTACTAGGAACAATGAATAATTTGTTGAATGAAACTAAGTGTCCCAGATCAGAATTGAAACTAACGTTACCCAAGAGTTGCGATGAATGACTGTTGAAACTACCTTTTCCAGACGAACTAGCAAGATTCAAACTGGATACTGCTAAGTGACGATGTTGATAGTTATGGGATTCCAACGAACTACTTGGCGCCACCTGACAACCTGAAAATTTCGTATGCATAAGTTCGTTTCATCTTCAGATAGCCGGTTTCATAATTCTGTTTTTGCTTCTTTCAACTTTAAACGATCTTCGAGACTCAGATCCTTAAGAATACGATGTGGATAATCTTTAAGTCGAAAACCACGTTTGAGCAAAAAGTCTGTATGTTTTGCGGAAGATAATACAACTTTCAACAATCTTGGTTTCTCTACCACCTTTTTTCCAAGTCGAAACAACTTTGTAACCTTCAGAGTATAAGCTAGCTTCTCATCACCTTCTAAGAATAACTGACAGAACACAGTACGGAGGCTGGACACATCGTCATTCATACGTGTTTGTGAGTTGCTGGCCTTTGATTCAGGGATACCACTAAATAGGATATTGCAAGACCTATCTGGATGCGAACGGTAGTTTGTGGAAGGAACGTTGTCCAAAGAAATGTTCTGACCATTGGAAGGTAAATAATTTCCTGATTTATTTTTATTTTTGGCCTTCTGTTTTCTATCGATGACCCCACTCGAATCGCTACCTCTGATTTCACCCAATTGATGGTCTGTCGATCCAGAGTTTCGTGTAGATTGCAATAGGGAGTTGCGCCATACCCTTCCTTTGTTTACAGCTGGTGTAGTTTGTTCAACATGAATGACCGATTTTTCTTTGTCCTGAAAGGATGACAGCATTTGAAGTTCGGCATTTGAAGTATTATCGTGCTGATGCGTAAATGATAGTGAAAGTAATTCAATCCGCAGTTCACATAGGTCAGGAGTTCAACTGTCATCTAATGGCAACTTAACGACAGGATTAACGGTACAGGTGTTTATCGAAGTTTGATGGTCCGTAATGTCTTGAGAGACACGAACGTCATTTAATTTGAGAGGTAACGATATATCACAACAATTCACATCACAAACCATATCTTGCACTAGTTTCATTTGGAGGGCCGAAATCATTGTAGCAGAACAAAAGCCGCAATAAAAGTCCTTGCTCTTGAGTGACGACTCGGTATTTAAAGGAATGTCGACAATAGACCACACTTCACAGCCTTTATTGCAGCATTCGACCTCTAGCCGCTTATACGCATTACGATGTTGCGTGATATGTATAGTGTTTGACGCTCTCTTCGAATTTGCTTTCTTCATTGTATGTATATGTAAGTTTTTTTAAGAATATATCCATGAATCGTTTCTCGTCTTCTTGATGACCCATGTCTTTAATAATTTTTTGAACAAATGCTGACTCCGGGAGGAAGATTTCCTCAGGCAGATAATTCCACATATTAAGTACACTGTGCAACAGTCTCCAGCATTTTGGATACCTACAATGCCTTGTTTTATAGAAAGTTTTGCTGTGACCTATCAAAATCGATGAACGTAATGTGATCGAAGCACTCGGATAACCGTCCAACCGGTGTACAAGCGCATACATTAATATCAAAAATTCCTATTAAATGCGTGCAACGTTTATTTAACGTGGCACGCATTTGCCACGTTAAATGTGAACCGGCTATTTAAGCCCCTGCTTGTAAGCCGTTGAAACAATTTTTTTAATATCACAAATATTATTACATTAATATAGGTTCCCGCAAATGAGCCTTAATTTACAATTAAAAAACCTCACCATTATTATTGAAACAATAATATTTTTTTCATAAAAGATACTTTATTACTAACATACAAAGAATTGGTTACCCTCAAATGGGCCCTTACCTTGTAAATTATATTTAAAATGCAATGTTCACGTTGGAATTGAGACGGCTGTTTGCATCAAGTGGGCTGAAGAAATTAGGGTTATCAGTAACCCCGATGAGCAACGGTCTGGTCAACGTCGATCTCGCAGCCCTTACGCACATCGACACAGCTTTAGCCAATTTTATTCCAATCATTGAGCGCATTGAGCTGACAATGTCGTTGTATAGTGTACGTCCTCTGTCGGCTTTTAGCTTAGAGATACATTTTAGTAATGATTTTGCGCCCTGACCAAGTCCTCCATTTGACGCAAGAACCACAGGGAAGAAACCTGTTCTTTCAAATCGCTCTACGCGTTCACCGTATTTGGCGACCGTCCTCGATTTGTGGTAGCGGAACGGGCTCTGCACAGAGCTGACGGAGTAGGACGGAGCCAAATGGCTGAAAATGCAAATGTCAAGTATTGACCGCTTTGTATTATCTCCGTATAAGCCGTAACATTCAATATCAGCTCTTGCATTCTGGTCTTTAGTCGTTGTTCTGTTTTCGAAAACGGTCTCGGATGGGATCGGTTGAAGTAATGGTTCAACTGCTACCGCACAACAGGTAGAGCTAAGTTCTTTCGCAAAATAATCACAAATGATATTGTGTCACGAATGATATTTACAGTCATCAATATATCGTATAGCAGTCTAAATTTTAATGATAGATGGTATTAGCATTAAAACGAAAGAGGATTTTCTATATCTGGGCAGCACCGTAGTATTAGACAGATCGATTGCAGTTGAAATCACTATGAGGATCAATAATAATACTAATAATAAATAAATCTATTTTATCAAGTCAAGAAAAAAATCGTGATGACATCGGTTGAATTCTTAGCAAATCTAATCGAGATGCGCAATCCAATCTCGCATTCGAATGTAAACGAGAACCTCGCCTTAGGACTGACTCTACATCTGTAATTTCTTGTTTGGTCACCGAGAAAGAAGCCTGAATTGCATACTCTAAATGCGGACGAACCAACGTGTTAAACAAATTTCTAAAGACATTCGTGGTAATCTTAAGGAATGAGTTCTTTACAATATATAGAGCACGAGTAGCGCTTTTTATTGCTCTTTCACTATTAAGTTTAGTTTTTAATGATGCCTGCACGATAATTCCTAAATCCCTATGATGTGATACTTCAGTGAGAAGCACATTACCGATATGATATGTAAAATTACTGGATTTTTTACCCATTCTCATAAGTACACACTTATTAACGTTAAGATGTAATCCAGTAGAGCGGCACCAATCATGAACGCGATCCAAGTCTGCCTGTAAAGATTTACAGTCATCAATATATCGTATAGCAGTCTAAATTTTAAAGATAGATGGTATTAGCATTAAAACGAAAGAGGACTTTCTATATCTGGGCAGCACCGTAGTATCAGACATCGATTGCAGTTGAAATCACTATGAAGATCAACTGTGCGTTGGCAAAATGGGGTGCGATGACTGGCGTAATATTCGATAAGAAAATGCCAGATAATCTTAAATCAAAGATATTCCGCACCGTCATTCGCACAGTCGTACTGTATGGAGCAGAGTGCAGGCCTGCTACAAACGAAATCGCACATAAATTAGCAGCGATGAAAATGCGAATGCTGAGGGGGATGAGCGGCATTACACTGCTCGATCAGGTAAGAAACGAAATTATCCAAAAAAGGTTTAGAGTTCAGCCGATTGAGGAAAAATAGCGGGAAGCCCGATTACAATGGTTTAGTCATGTAATCCGCGCAAACACAGCCACCGTCATAACGAGTGGGATGGACCTGCTTGTATCATGAAAACGACCCCTTGGGCGTCCTAAGCAGAGATGGTTGGACACAATAAGAAGGGATATAATAGTAGCTGGGGTAACGGAAGAATGCGCGAAAGACAGAGAAAAGTTTAAGCATTTGGTCAAAAAGGCGGACTCCGTAACGAAGCGGAACAAACGCTAAAGAAAAATAAGAAGTTCAAATTTTAAGATCATCAGCGAATGCCAAGTGAGTGTTCTCAATACGTAAGAGTAAATCGTTAAGGAGCGTGATAAATAATAGGGGACCTAGTGCAGAACCCTGAGGGACAACTGTCAACATACCTCTTTTTGTAGATAAAGACTCACCAACTCTAACTTTAAACATACTCAATGAAAGAAAATTTTCAATCCAAGAGCAGATTACACGAGGGACGCCGTAGTGAATTAAGAGTGACACAAGACCTTTATGTGGAACACGATCAAAGGCTTTCGAAAAATCTAGAAATACGACGTCGAGACAAAGTCTTGAGCTTAGTACTTCCATCCAACTCTCTCTCGCGGTAAGCAAGTTAGAGGAACATAAACGGCCTTGTCTAAATCCGTATTGATAATCAGTAAGAATGCTGTTAAAGTTTAGATGCTCGAGTAGCTTTTTAGTAATAATTCGTTCTAGTAATTTAGAGAACACTGGTCAAACTGATAGGGAGAAAATCTAAACAAGTCGCTGGGTGTTTTTTAGGGTTTGGCACAACAACAGAAGACTTCCATATTGCAGGAATCCACGAATCGATCAGGCTAAATGAAAATATATGAGCTCAAACACTACTTACAGCAGGTCAACCGCATTAATTAGGTAAGGTGAAATATCATCTGGACCAGGAGAGACAAATCGGTCAAGCCTATCTGCTCTCTGCCGGTTGCACACTAGTCAAATCCGTCCACCCCCTAAGCTCATCCCCTTCGAAATTCTCTAATCCTGGCGAAATTGTCGCATTCACCCGTTACCCCCGCGTCTCTTTGCAAAATCACTCCCCGTTCAGTCCTTGCTCTTCTGACAAGAACGACAATATCTTGGAAGATATTTTTTCTTTGTTGATGGTCCAGGTATGACAGTAGTCTGAATCAACTAAGAGACATCATCAATATCATTTATTGAATACAATTCTGTTTCGTTAGCCTTCAGTAAGTCTCCACCGTTGAGTGATCATGCTTCATTAGCTTACCTGTAAGGGCAGCAAAACATAAGTCGCAGAGGAAATTCCGTCCTGAAACGTTGTCTCCGTCAGTGAACAGAATGGCAACGTTAATCTAAACATTGCAGTACTTCTTATCGCATCCAATTTACTTTTTGATTTAAGTTTCGTTACTGACGGACTTGAGTGGCTGGCTGACATTTTTAGTTAGCTTTCTTTTTGCAATAATAAGATGTCGATGAAAATGCGTTTGTCGTTAAAATTAGTTTTCGTTATCATCGAAACTCGTATTTTGTATATTTCTTATAAGCTTTTATTATTGTGTATATTATCTCTCAAAATTTTTTACAAGTCCATATAATTTGTAAGTATTTATATTCAAGACAATTTTTTAACCAGTCAATTGTAAAAGTAAAAATCATAAAATTTTTATTTATTTAAATATATGCCAAAGCCAAAGAGCTATTCATGCATAGTCCAAAAATAAAAAAGCAAAAAAAAACAACAAGCAAATAGTAAATCAACAAGGCGGTGTATCAAACCCCACCTACCAGGTCTAATAGTTCTTGCTTGATGGCAGGAAAACAAGCCTGAATGCAGCATTTCAAGTGTGGCCCGACTAGGGTGGTGACTAGCCTCTTGAACATTTGACTTAAATTTGACAGCTTTGCTGTTTGTTTATTTCAAACTGTTCGATGAGTCTGTTCGTCAGTCTGTTCGTTTAGTCCGTTCGTTCAGACCGTTCGTTCAGGCCGTTTGTTCTGTTAGTTCGTTTAGTGCGTTCGTTCTGTCCGTTCATTCAGTCCATTTGTTAAGTTTGATTGTTCAGTTCGTTCGTTCAGTCCGTTTGTTCAGTCCGTTCGTTCAGCCTGTTCGTTCAATTGTCTATGAAAATATTTATGAACACTGTCGAAAATATTTATGAACACTGTCGATTTGCAGGAAGTCACAGACTTCCTGCAAATCGAAAATGAATCATTAAATCGAACATCCAACTCATTAATCAATAGGTCATCACCGATTATCGAAAATAACAGTTTGGACAATGGCAATCTTATCAATAACGGAAATTTAGATAGTGGAAACCTACAACAATCGTACAGTAAATTTGATTTTAATTCAAGCTTATCAGCACCTCTTACTAATCCAGATGTATTTACTGATCCAATCAATGCTTATTCACCTAAGCGCTCTACATATGTTAACATTCTGGGTCAGTCAGATGAAGTGTCTCTTAATCACAAAGATTTTAAATCAATTCGAGTCATTGTCAAATGTTATACCTGATACATGCCAAATAACTGGAGTCATTGATATATATCCACATAATCTTGATGGAAAATCAGTGATTTCCTCTGAGCAGCATTTTTCCCGCGTACGCAAATATCATGCTCCTTCTCGCGCTATCGTTTTCACTAATATACCTGAATCTATGTCGGTCAACATACAACATAGATTAGATGACGACTTATCCAAAGTTCGTGTGATACTATCAACCATTTTGGTATCGTCACCGAAAGAGGTAACGTCCAAAATTAAACTATTAGTTTTGTTTCAAATTGGTAAAAAGCAGAATAATCATCCTAGATTATTAAAAGCAATTTTTACCGAAGCAGCGGCTGCCAAAACTATTTTAAGCAGCTCCTATCATCTTAAAGGGTTCTCACGTTAGATTACTAAATGATCTTGACAAGTTTGAACGTGAACATATTCGGGAGGTTAACAATTATTGAGATCGTGCTTATATGCAGGAGAAACAAACTTAAGAATTCGAAATTTTCAAATTGTGCGAAAAGGGACTCGCTTGGATTGGACTTTGCTGTTTGTGGATTAGATTTAGCTCCTCTCGTCGCTTCTAGCTTATCCAACATACCCATTACAAATACATGTGATTACTTAGATGACATTGTTTATCATCAATCACCGTTGTGGTCTGCTCTGGCGAAATCCAATAGTACTAACAGTAAGGGAAATAACACATGTGCTTCAATAGGCTCTAGTTCTGTGATCTTGTATACTAACGCACATTCTTCTTAATAAAATTCACGAATTGAAGCAACGTATTCAATATTCCAAACCCTTGTTAATCGCAATAACAGAAAGCTGACCTTACTCCGATATATCTGATCACGAGATTGAAATAGCTAATTATTCTTCTTATCGTGTCAATAGGACCGGAAAGAGAGGAGGTGGGGTAATTTTATATTTACATAATAGTGTAGCGTTTATGACCTTAAGTGCCAAGTCTAAAGGTGGTACAGAAACACTATTAGGCGATATATTACTGTAGTGTCATGTGTTAGTTACTATTGGTCTTATATGTCGTAGTCCAACGATCGATCAATCAACGATCGATCAATCGATTCTATCAGCGTCAACTAGTCCAGTCAACAACATCCGGCTCGAAAGATTCGACATAGCGGTAGATGACAGTGATAGTCAAAAGAAATTCAAGCTCTGGAAGCGAAATTTCGAACACTACTTAACAACGTCTCGCGGGAATAACAAGTTGGAACTCTTGATAATGCCTGTTGGTCCACGAGTGTACGAACTAATCGAAGACAGCGACAACTATGAATCTGCGATGGAGACACTGAAGTCGTTATATATCAAGACACCTAATGAAAAACTAGCGCGACATTTGCTGTCTCTATTCGAGCTCAACGAAATAACGAGGATATTGACTCGTTTGTACAGTCACTACACTCACTTTCAAGGGAATGTCATTTCAAAGCAGTCACTGCCGAGCAAGCAAGGAAAGATTTTGTTCGAGACGCTTTCATTCGTGGTCTTGCTTCCGATTCCGTTCGTCAACGATTACTCGAGTTCGAGCAATTAGACGTGGCACAAGCAGTAAATGTCGCCAAGTCATTAACTACTGCACAGCAAAGCATGACGCTGTATCTCCGAGATCGGGAGGAATCTAAATTTCAAGAGAATGTCGCATCCGTTAGATATTCTAATGAATCAAACTATCTACAGACCAAAACTACAAGAGAAGATAAAACTACGGAAGCTGAATATGCGAATCAAATCGGTGTACTATCGAAATCAAATACAAAACAACAATGCTATTTCTGTGAAGGTTTAAGACACTCGAGATTGAATTGTCCGGCAAAAGATGTCGTATGTAGAAAATGTCATAAGGTCGGCCATTACGCTCGAGTATGTAAATCCTCCAAGCTAAACGCTGAATCTTCATCCGCCGTTTTATTGTCAACGATCAACACGAAAAATGATTCACGATTAAAAACCACTTTATCGATCAACGGATTATCGATAGAAGCCCTCATTGATACAGGAAGTTCCCTAAATTTCTTGATGCTGACATTGCACGGGCTCTTTCAGTAAGAATAATTCCGGCGGATATTGAGGTTATACTCGCAGCAAATACAACGCAGAAGGTTATTGGGAAATGCACACTAAATTTCATTTTCAAAACCCAACGCTACGACTACGTTCAATTTTTCGTACTCCCCGATCTGTGCACGAACGCTATTTTGGGTTTGCCATTTTTGCGATCACACAAAAACCTATAAATCAATTTTTGGTGGACCGCTTCCTGATGTAAAAATTTTTGCAGCATCAGTAGGGCATATTAAAACGCCATTGTTGTTCAGAAACCTCAGTAATAACGTTCACCCAATCACCACAAAAAGCAGACAATTTAATAACGATGATCAGCTGTTTATTCGAAACGAAATAAACCGAATGTTATCAAAAGGGGTAATTGAAGAGAGCACGTCCCAATGGAGAGCTCAAGTAGTTATCGTATCCCGTCCAAACAGGCGCAAACGCCTGGTCGTTGATTTTTCCGTACCATTAATCGATTTACTCTTCTCGACGCGTACCCGCTTCCTAAAATCAGTGAACTAGTGAATGAAATCGCGAAAAATAAATATTACTCACAAATTGACTTGAAGGAAGCGTACTATCAAGTCGACATCAATCCTTCTGAGAGACATATGACCGCCTTTGAAGCCGCGGGAAACCTATATCAGTTCAGAAAAATTCCAATGGGGATCACTAATGGTGTTTCGGGATTCCAAAGATACATAAACAAATTCATTGAAGTTAACAATCTTCAGAAAGTGTACTCTTACCTAGACGACATTATTGTATGTGGAATTACAAAGAATGAACATGACAATAATCTGAAACAATTCCAAGAAGCTATTGCTAAATATTCGCTTGAAACCAATACTGACAAATGTCAATACGGTGTACTGTGTATACGCACACTTGGCTATGAGATACAATATGGGATACTCAAACCGGATCCCTCTCGACTATCAGCTGTTCATAACCTCAAGATACCCACTGATAAACCATCTCTTCAAAGACTAATGGGCTTTTTTGCTTATTATAGCAAATGGATAAAACAATTTTCCGCAAAGATATCCGCAATTACCACGCCAAATATCCAGTTCCCCTTGAAGTACATAGCAGTAAATGCGATTGAGGAAATCAAGAAAGACATTATAAATGCTACTATTAATGTTATTGACGAGATCATTCCATTTACACTTGAGACAGACGCTTCAAATACCGCAATTGGGGCAACCCTACTGTAAAACAATCGACCGGTGGCATTTTTCTCCCGAACTCTTAATCAATACGAGAGGAAACATCACATTATAGAGAAAGAGGCATACGCCATTGTTGAAGCTATTCGACATTGGAAGCATTACCTTGCGCCACGTCCGTTTATATTGATTACTGATCAAAAGTCAGTTTCGTTCATGTTTGATTGGAAACGAGCTGGGAAAATTAAGAACGAGAAACTTGCTCGATGGAGGATGGAACTGTCCAACTACAAATATGACATACACTATCGATCCGGCAATGGGAATTATTCAGCTGATATCATGTCACGCGATGTTTGTGCAGTCCTGCGGAGTAATGACTCGCTTAGAACAATACATGAAAAGCTAATGCATCCAGGAGTTTCACGTATGATGCATTACATAAGGACCCAGAACTTGCCCTACTCTACCAACGATGTTCGTCAAATGATCACGTCGTGTAAGGTATGTTGTAAAATAAAACCCAGATTTTTTACAACTGAAGTCGATCTTCACCTTATCAAATCTATGTCACCAATGGACCGTATTTCTATATACTTCAAAGGTCCGCTTCCAAAGTCTAGCAATGGATCAACATATCTACTTACTATGATTGACGAATTCAGTAGATACCCATTTGGTTTTGCGGATCGAGATGTCTCAGCTTAAACTGTTCAAAGATCTTTAAGTCAAGTTTTTTCTCTATGCGGCTGCCCGTGCTAAATACACTCAGACTGTGGTTCTGCTTTCTTGTCTCGAGAATTAAAAGAATGGCTCCTGAGCATGGGGGTATCCAGCAGCCACATAGCTCCATTTAGGCCTCAAGGCAATTCGCAATGTGAGAGGATGAATGAAACTTTATGGAAAACAATATTATTGGGTCTCGAAACGCGCGGGCTGACTTGGAAAATGGGAGGAAGTATTACCATCTGCACTATCAGCAATCCGTGGGCTTCTCTGTACCGCTACAAACGCTACTCCACATCAACGATTTTTTACATTTACAAGAATACTACCAAGCACTCAGAGCTTACCCGATTGGCTGACATCTAACAGAATGCTTGTAAAGCGATTCAACAGGTCTTCTAAGTACGATCCTATCGTAGATGAAGTTGGATTACTAGATTCCAATGTCGCCTATTCATCAATACGAGATGATTCCGGACGAATATCGAAGGTATTGACACAGCATCTGGCTCCCAGTGTAGAGATAAGAACAGGGCAACGTCAATCGTTTGATCAACCGATGCAACATTACGAAATGATGGATTCAACTCAAAATCAAGATATTCAGGCGTTAAACGATACGATCGATACTAAACAAGATTTGCACATCGGCTTACCGAATACGATTGACAACACTATTTCCGATTGTGGAGGCTCACAGGAACTGAATAACTTTAACAGAGTCAATGAGCTTGCGCTAAATCCAAACGAACAATTACGAAGATCTACGCGTCTCCCTAGAAAGCCAGCGCGATACCGTTAATAAAGATTTTGAAGCTGGGAAGAATGTTATGATCTTATAAACTAATATTCTTATTTATTAACTATCTTTTTAGATTGTGTTGAATAAAACCACGTTTTGGTGTTTACAACAGGTATTAATATTTGGATCCCTTAGGCAAGCTCTGATCATTCTGTAATTCGCTTTAATACAAACTTATCTAATATATTGTCACAACCTGAGTCTTCATGTATGCCAGTACAATGTTTCAAAACCAATTTCAGTTTAGTACGTCAATCCCTTCTCGGTACAAATTGGTATGATCCATTGATTTTTGGAGTTGAATCATCTTGGCAACAATTTGAAACCCTAATGAGATCGCTCCTTCTACGTTTCTCACCTCGTTATGTAGCAACTGCCCTTGCACGCACAAATCCTTGGTTTGATAAGGAGCTTCAGGAGGCATTGAGATCCAAGAAGCAAAAATTCGTAAGGTATAGGAATGGAGAAACTGATTATAGGTCATTTAAAAAGTGTCGGAATCATTTCACATATCTCAAGAGACTTAAAAAGCGGCAATTTGAACAAGTACTGGTAGGAAAGTCAGCCAACAATCCTAACATATTATTTAAATATGCAAATTTTGAAAGTAATGTTCGATATTCTAGCTCTATCAGTGGAAACAATGGACGCATTTTGGTAGATCATTTCGATATTGCTACTGCATTTGGTCGTAAATTTCTCGTATCAGCTACTACTTCTCTTCGTATAGAAATTACTCGTATTAATCCGTCAATTTTTGATATTCTTCACATGTTCACAGTTCAAGATGTTATAAAAGAGTTTAGATGACTGAAACCGTCGGGCTCGATTTGCCCAGACTTCCCTCAATATATCGGAAGAATCTTCATTATGTCATTGCTGCGCCTTTATATAGGATATTTATAGCATCATTATATTACGGTATAGTTCCGAATGCATGGAAACGCTCTATCATTAAGCCGCTTCATAAGAAAGGTGATCGATCATGTGTAGATAACTACCGACCGGTTAGTTTAACCTCTGTATCGTGTCGTGTATTAGAGAGATTACTTTATTGGATAATCAGTAATTACCTAGAATCATACAGGTTGCTTTCTACTAATCAGCACGGATTCCGTAAAAACTGTTCCACAGTAACCAACCTTTTACTGGTACAGGAAAGTTGGGGATCCATAGTGGATGAGGGGTATGCTGTAGATGTCATATTTTTTGATTCTCCAATCATTTGATCATGTACCCCATGATAAGTCGATTATGAAGATGAGTGCATTAAACATCAATCCAATTATCATTCGTTGGATATGCAACTTTCTTTCTAGTCGCACATACCAGGTCGCCATTCACGGTACCCTTTCTGAGCATTATCCAGTTAATGCCGGTGTCCCGCAAGGGTCTGTATTGGGTCCTCTGCTGTTTTGTATTTTCATCAACGATCTCCACAGGGTAATAAGTTCGCATTCATTATTATTTGCAGACGATTTAAAAATTTGGAGAGCCATCAAGTCGGATTATGATCGTAACATTCTTCAATCAGATATTGACACGGTTCTTAAGTGGGCACGTTCTAATGGTCTGTCTGTTAATGCCTCGAAGTGCACTTGCATGCACATTCGATCACGTAATATTGTTCCAGTGCCGATATATCATCTCGGGGATCGAGTGATTAAATTGGTTTCGAGCTATAAAGATCTTGGCGTATGGATAACGGATGATTTCTCCACTCGCCAAAATACTGAGTACATTTGTTCGAAGGCCATGCGTATGGTTGGTTTCCTTTACCGATCATTTAGCTATGTGAGTCCACGTTCTTTTAGAGTTCTTGCAAACGCTTTTGTACTAAGCCATTTGTTATATGCTTCTCAATGTTCATACCCTCGAACCAGAGATGAAATTACTCGACTTGAGAATGTGCTACGTAGGGCAACAAAATTAGTACATTCTTTGAGAGAACTTTCTTACGAGGACCGTCTTCGGTCTTTAAATATGCAGTCATTATGTGATATTCGTGACTCGCGGGATCTGGTCTTGTATGGAAGGTATTTCACAATGAACACCATGTGTTGCGTGGGTTCTTCAACATTTGATTAACTCGAGCTTTGCGAGGTCACTCGTTTTATCTTAGTCGCCAACGAATAGTACATTCTAGGATGATTCAATTTGGACAACGAATAATAAATTCATGGAATCGTTTAAGCGATGATATTGTTAATGCGGCAACTCGTGAGCTCTTTAAACGACAGATTATTTTAAATTGACTAATTTGTTTTTGTTTTTGCTTTTCTTTTATTTTGACTATCGATTTGTCAGCAACTCTGAGCTATGCTCGTAACGTTGTCTACATAATAATATATAAAAACGAATTTATCTTCGTGCAATTAAAAATGTGCAACAGATCTTTACAAAATTTTCCGCATAATGTGCAAACACAATTTTCTGATCTGTGTGGAACTTTAAAAGAATTCCACAAATTGGTCATAGTAACCGTGAATGCAAGCTCTGAATAGAACACAACGTTAACGCGCATTCAGCTGCATTCAATCTTACTGTAGATGTAACGGTGATTGGTTATGTGCATAGTCATGATGCGATAATCGAGCATCGCATTGGGACCTATGAGGTATAAAAGCACAAGTGAGTGGAATCTGACAACGAGCCTGAAAGTCGAATGAAATATGGTTTTTATTAAGCATTCAGCTATTGCTGTTGAATGCACTTGTTGTAAACACCAAAACGTGGTTTTATTCAACACAATCTAAAAAGATAGTTAATAAATAAGAATATTAGTTTATAAGATCATAACATTCTTCCCAGCTTCAAAATCTTTATTAACGGTATCGCGCTGGCTTTCTTAGGAGACGCGTACATCTTCGTAATTGTTCGTTTGGATTTAGCGCAAGCTCATTGACTCTGCTAAAGTTATTCAGTTCCTGTGGGCCCCCACAATCGGAAATAGTGTTGTCAATCGTATTCGGTAAGTCGATGTGCAAATCTTGTTTAGTATCGATCGTATCGTTTAACGCCTGAATATCTTGATTTTGAGTTGAATCCATCATTTCGTAATGTTGCATCGGTTGATCAAACGATTGACGTTGCCCTGTTCTTATCTCAACACTGGGAACCAGATGCTGTGTCGATACCTTCGATATTCGTCCGGAATCATCTCGTATTGTTGAAAAGGCAACATTGGAATCTAGTAATCCAACTTCATCTACGATATGATCGTACTTAGAAAACATGTTGAATCGCTTTACAAGCATTCTGTTAGATGTCAGCCAATCGGGTAAGCTCTGAGTGCTTGGTAGTATTCTTGTAAATGTAAAAAATCGTTGATGTGGAGTAGCGTTTGTAGCGGTACAGAGAAGCCCACGGATTGCTGATAGTGCAGATGGTAATACTTCCTCCCATTTTCCAAGTCAGCCCGCGCGTTTCGAGACCCAATAATATTGTTTTCCATAAAGTTTCATTCATCCTCTCACATTGCGAATTGCCTTGAGGCCTAAATGGAGCTATGTGGCTGCTGGATACCCCCATGCTCAGGAGCCATTCTTTTAATTCTCGAGACAAGAAAGCAGAACCACAGTCTGAGTGTATTTAGCACGGGCAGCCGCATAGAGAAAAAACTTGACTTAAAGATCTTTGAACAGTTTAAGCTGAGACATCTCGATCCGCAAAACCAAATGGGTATCTACTGAATTCGTCAATCATAGTAAGTAGATATGTTGATCCATTGCTAGACTTTGGAAGCGGACCTTTGAAGTATATAGAAATACGGTCCATTGGTGACATAGATTTGATAAGGTGAAGATCGACTTCAGTTGTAAAAAATCTGGGTTTTTTTACAACATACCTTACACGACGTGATCATTTGACGAACATCGTTTGTAGAGTAGGGCAAGTTCTGGGTCCTTATGTAATGCATCATACGTGAAACTCCTGGATGCATTAGCTTTTCATGTATTGTTCTAAGCGAGTCATTACTCCGCAGGACTGCACAAACATCGCGTGACATGATATCAGCTGAATAATTCCCATTGCCGGATCGATAGTGTATGTCATATTTGTAGTTGGACAGTTCCATCCTCCATCGAGCAAGTTTCTCGTTCTTAATTTTCCCAGCTCGTTTCCAATCAAACATGAACGAAACTGACTTTTGATCAGTAATCAATATAAACGGACGTGGCGCAAGGTAATGCTTCCAATGTCGAATAGCTTCAACAATGGCGTATGCCTCTTTCTCTATAATGTGATGTTTCCTCTCGTATTGATTAAGAGTTCGGGAGAAAAATGCCACCGGTCGATTGTTTTACAGTAGGGTTGCCCCAATTGCGGTATTTGAAGCGTCTGTCTCAAGTGTAAATGGAATGATCTCGTCAATAACATTAATAGTAGCATTTATAATGTCTTTCTTGATTTCCTCAATCGCATTTACTGCTATGTACTTCAAGGGGAACTGGATATTTGGCGTGGTAATTGCGGATATCTTTGCGGAAAATTGTTTTATCCATTTGCTATAATAAGCAAAAAAGCCCATTAGTCTTTGAAGAGATGGTTTATCAGTGGGTATCTTGAGGTTATGAACAGCTGATAGTCGAGAGGGATCCGGTTTGAGTATCCCATATTGTATCTCATAGCCAAGTGTGCGTATACACAGTACACCGTATTGACATTTGTCAGTATTGGTTTCAAGCGAATATTTAGCAATAGCTTCTTGGAATTGTTTCAGATTATTGTCATGTTCATTCTTTGTAATTCCACATACAATAATGTCGTCTAGGTAAGAGTACACTTTCTGAAGATTGTTAACTTCAATGAATTTGTTTATGTATCTTTGGAATCCCGAAACACCATTAGTGATCCCCATTGGAATTTTTCTGAACTGATATAGGTTTCCCGCGGCTTCAAAGGCGGTCATATGTCTCTCAGAAGGATTGATGTCGACTTGATAGTACGCTTCCTTCAAGTCAATTTGTGAGTAATATTTATTTTTCGCGATTTCATTCACTAGTTCACTGATTTTAGGAAGCGGGTACGCGTCGAGAAGAGTAAATCGATTAATGGTACGGAAAAATCAACGACCAGGCGTTTGCGCCTGTTTGGACGGGATACGATAACTACTTGAGCTCTCCATTGGGACGTGCTCTCTTCAATTACCCCTTTTGATAACATTCGGTTTATTTCGTTTCGAATAAACAGCTGATCATCGTTATTAAATTGTCTGCTTTTTGTGGTGATTGGGTGAACGTTATTACTGAGGTTTCTGAACAACAATGGCGTTTTAATATGCCCTACTGATGCTGCAAAAATTTTTACATCAGGAAGCGGTCCACCAAAAATTGATTTATAGGTTTTTGTGTGATCGCAAAAATGGCAAACCCAAAATAGCGTTCGTGCACAGATCGGGGAGTACGAAAAATTGAACGTAGTCGTAGCGTTGGGTTTTGAAAATGAAATTTAGTGTGCATTTCCCAATAACCTTCTGCGTTGTATTTGCTGCGAGTATAACCTCAATATCCGCCGGAATTATTCTTACTGAAAGAGCCCGTGCAATGTCAGCATCAAGAAATTTAGGGAACTTCCTGTATCAATGAGGGCTTCTATCGATAATCCGTTGATCGATAAAGTGGTTTTTAATCGTGAATCATTTTTCGTGTTGATCGTTGACAATAAAACGGCGGATGAAGATTCAGCGTTTAGCTTGGAGGATTTACATACTCGAGCGTAATGGCCGACCTTATGACATTTTCTACATACGACATCTTTTGCCGGACAATTCAATCTCGAGTGTCTTAAACCTTCACAGAAATAGCATTGTTGTTTTGTATTTGATTTCGATAGTACACCGATTTGATTCGCATATTCAGCTTCCGTAGTTTTATCTTCTCTTGTAGTTTTGGTCTGTAGATAGTTTGATTCATTAGAATATCTAACGGATGCGACATTCTCTTGAAATTTAGATTCCTCCCGATCTCGGAGATACAGCGTCATGCTTTGCTGTGCAGTAGTTAATGACTTGGCGACATTTACTGCTTGTGCCACGTCTAATTGCTCGAACTCGAGTAATCGTTGACGAACGGAATCGGAAGCAAGACCACGAATGAAAGCGTCTCGAACAAAATCTTTCCTTGCTTGCTCGGCAGTGACTGCTTTGAAATGACATTCCCTTGAAAGTGAGTGTAGTGACTGTACAAACGAGTCAATATCCTCGTTATTTCGTTGAGCTCGAATAGAGACAGCAAATGTCGCGCTAGTTTTTCATTAGGTGTCTTGATATATAACGACTTCAGTGTCTCCATCGCAGATTCATAGTTGTCGCTGTCTTCGATTAGTTCGTACACTCGTGGACCAACAGGCATTATCAAGAGTTCCAACTTGTTATTCCCGCGAGACGTTGTTAAGTAGTGTTCGAAATTTCGCTTCCAGAGCTTGAATTTCTTTTGACTATCACTGTCATCTACGCTATGTCGAATCTTTCGAGCCGGATGTTGTTGACTGAACTAGTTGACGCTGATAGAATCGATTGATCGATCGTTGTGTCTGTCACAGACTTCATTTGTGTTAAATAAATTGTTGTAAACACCAAAACGTGGTTTTATTCAACACAATCTATAAAGTTATTTAATTAACAAGAATATTAGTTTATAAGATCATAACAGCATTTACAGATAACTCCTGCAAAATTTCTTCCAAAACAACCAGTTTCCCTAATCTAACTGGCTGAAATTCTCACCGATAAATCCTCTCAAATGATGCCAATATGATAGACGAGGATGTTTATCCTCACCTATCATAATCCTCCCACATGATGCGAAAATATCGACAATTCCACGACAAAGACAGTGCTGATACTCTTCTAGAATAAGATAGTGTTGTAACCAATTTACATAGTTTGTCCTCAAAATGCTTATGGAAAGACCATCGTGATGTGACGACAACTCTTAAATATGTGTAGTCGTTAAAGAAATCAATTGAGAAATTCCTACAATATAAGACATCTCGACTGATGAGTATCACACCGCATCTAACGTTTGGAACTTATCAACCGGCGGCCAAGGGTGAACATATCGTTCACCCTTGGCCGCCACAGATAAACTGATTGGGGAAGTAGAACTTTATTCTAAAGGTACCTCCAATGTTTTAATACTTGGTGACTTGAATATGCCTTCGGTTGATTGGAATTCGTATACGGCTTTTCCTACTTGTGACCATGCTTCCTATGACCTTCTGGAGTGTATCATCTATTGTGGTTTAACTCAGCATGTTCAAAATTACACTCGTTTTGCTAGTGACAGTAGATCTCTATTAGATGTATGTTTATCTTCGAACAGTGAGATTATTAACGCTATCCGTTATGATGCCCCGATCGGTATGTCTGATCATTGCGTATTGATCATTAGGTTAAGGTTTCAAGAAGATACTCGAGGTCCGCGTGAAAATCAAGTGGTTAATGCTTTCAAAACCAACACAGGTGCAATTAAGTCAATACTTTCAACAGTTACCTGGCCAGATCCCGCTGTTGTTGGAGTACACGGCGCGTGGAATTACTTTCAGAGAACCTTAGAGTCGCTGCTTATTTTATTCTCTCCACTTAGAAGCAGGACACGTCGAAAAGATTCTCCCTGGTTCGATTCTGAGTTACGTTCAGCATTGAGGACTCGTAATTTGATCTTCAATCGCTACAAAGTTGGGGAGTGTAGTTATGATGTTTTTAAACAGGCAAGAAATTTATTCAATTCATTGAAGAGAAAGAAGCGGTGTGCATTTGAGAATGCATTAGCTAACAAGTGTAAATACGATTTAAAGGTCCTTTTTCAGTACCTATCAAGCAGGGGAGCTGTTGATTCTTCGATTTGTCACTACTTCTATGACATTTCTGCGAATGACCTAGCTGAAGAGTTTGCGGCACACTATTGCACTTCAGTAGAGCCCGCAAATGAACATCAAACTTTTTGTATGGAATCTAGTGTGCTGAACACTTACTCTGACACGTGTCTTGAGTTGGACCTTGACAATTTGATAACGCCAGCTAAAGTCTATTCCGAATTACGCCGTCTAAAAGCAAATAATTCAAGAGGTTGTGACTTACTACCTTCTGTTTATCTGCGCAGATTAGCAGGCTCAATTTGCGTTCCTCTCTGTGCAATTTTTCGCCAGTCAATCTTAGAAAGATCTCTTCCTAATGTGTGGAAGCAGTCAATTGTTCTTCCCTACTTCAAGAAGGGAGATCGCTCTTCCGTCGAGAATTATAGGCCGGTGAGCATTACCTGCATTTGCTGTAGAGTGTTGGAGAGGTTTGTGCATCGCTACATGGTTGAGTTTTTTCGTGTAGGAAAAATTTTAGTCCCTAATCAGCACGGATTTCGGGAGGGTTATTCAACTGTTTCAAATTTGCTTGATGCTCATCTTGATTGGACAGCGAATAAGACACATTATATCGATACAGACATTATATTCTTCGACTTTTCTAAAGCTTTTGATAGAGTAGATCATGGTCTACTTCTTCAGAAACTTGTCAATACTGGACTCCCAAACATAATAGTTGATTGGATTAGAGAATTTCTTCGTGATCGTTGCTTTCGAGTACTTGTCGATTGGTCATTGTCTGTGTCTAGAGAATGTCATATTGGAGTACCTCAAGGTTCAGTTTTGGGTCCGCTTTTATTCAGCATTTATGTTAACGATTTGCCTGGGTGCATTCGCTCTCGATCATGTTTGTATGCAGATGACTTAAAAATATGGCGGCCCATTCATTCATGTGAGGATGTTGATAATTTGCAAACTGACATAGATAATTTGGAGTTGTGGGCGGCGTTAAACAAGCTTGTGATAAATGTTTCGAAATGCAAACACATGCGTATTATTGGTAATGCTCGCAAGCAACTAACATCAGCTTGTTACACATATAAGGACTGTATTGTGGAAAGTGTCGATAGTTACAAAGATTTAGGAGTATGGGTTACCTCTAATTTATCAACCAAAAAGCACACTGATCAAGCTTGTGCCAACTCCAATAAAATGATAGGTATGATTCGACGCGCGTTTGTTCGCGTTAATCCGACTGCTCTTCGGCCTCTGATTTTAGCACATGTATTGAGTAGACTTTTATATGCAGCTCCGGTTGTATACCCACGTACTGTGCATGAACATAAGAAATCAGAGAGGGTACTTCGCAGGGCAACAAAGCTAGCACCAACGTTGGCGTCGCTGCCTTATGAAGACAGACTGAGATCATTAGGACTTGAGACCGTCACATGGACCCGTCGGTACATGGATATGTGCCTTGTTTGGCATTTATTCCAACGTCCTCATCACCCTCTTCGGAGTAGGGTTCAACTACGTTGTTCAAATGTTCTTCGCGGTCATTCTTTAACTATTCGAAGAAACAGAGTACAGAAATTGGGCGCGATGCAATTTGATAGAAGAATTGTTGAGCTGTGGAACAACCTTGATGCAGACACCGTTGGATGCAGTTCACTTAGTGCTTTTAAAAGAAGACTACGAATGGATCAAGCAATGTTTCGTGTTGCATTTCCTTATTTTAAAAACTAATTAATTTATTTACGAACTTATTGTGAGCCAGCTATTTGAGCTAATGCTCGTATGTTGTTGAATGTATAATAATAATAATAATAATAACCGTTTCAAAAATTTCAATCCAAAGTCAAATATAACCCCCTTCTGATATTGTATTCGAATGTATTGAGCATTTTCAACAAATGGGATGAACTTGCGGTCTTGGTTTAAGATAGATGACTTGACATTCTGATTATAACCGAAACTTGGTTCAAACATGAGACACTTGACAATAAAATTGCTATATCTGGTTTTACATTAATACATTGTGATGGAAAAATCTGTATATGTGGTGGAGTTATCATTTATATCAAAGACACTAACTTTCAATATGTTGGAACTTACATGCGATATTATCAATTATTGTGAAGATATTTGATTGTCTCTTGACATACCAAATTACGACCCGCTACTTCTGGGTCCTTTTTACCGATTACCACATCTCCAACGGACTTAATTACCAGCTATGCAAACCCATTCTTTAGCACATATAGATATATTTTGATAATATTCTGCCCATGGTGGATTGGACTCATTGTATCCAATTATCGGATTGCGATCGTGAATCGGAATTACTTTTGGGGGTATTTAATGATCTCAATTTATATCAACACATACATAATTTCAAACGTATGAGAGACATAATCATGTCGATTTCGGATCTTTCTTTGACAAGTAGCTTATTAATAATGCACCGTTTAGAATTCGGACATCCAGTTAGAACCAGTGACCACGTTATTATATACATCGAATTAGAGTATTTTTGTATTTGTATAGAAGATATACTACATCCTTCTATCAATTTATTCAAAATCAACTTTCACAGAGATCGAAATGTTCTATCTTTGACAAATTTGGCGAATCCCTCACAAGTTGGGACTCAAGAAGTGTGGAAACACTTCAAAGTGACCTTACTCCAAACATTTGAATACTTTACATTAATACGTATGCGTAAAATGAAAAGAAAGCCGAAATGGCTTGATTCTAAATTACGAGTAGCAATTAACCTCCGAAACGACCCTTTAAACTTGTTTGAAGATGCGTCTTCCTTCGAATAATTTCGTACTCGGCGCAATTTCGTAACCCTCCTTAAAACACAAAATAAACGTGATTATATATAACATCTACCAGACGAACAATCCAAAGTCAAATATAACCCCCTTCTGATATTGTATTCGAATGTATTGAGCATTTTCAACAAATGGGATGAACTTGCGGCAATAATAATTGTCACGTATAGTTATATATTTCCTGCGAAGATTCTTCTCTTTTTATCCACATTGGAAGTAATTTAACGTGCTAATTACAAACAAAAACTTAACGAGTTTAAACGAACAAAGAGAATACACATTACTGCAATCTGTCGTATTATTGATTCGAGTATCCTACCGAATAATTTGTCGATAATTTACAAGAAAATTTACAACTGTTTAAGCTAATATACAATCTGAAATACATACAACTAACGACTTGAGAAGGCCCCGACGGCTGCTTTGACGGCTGCACTTAAAAAATTGTTAAGCTATTCTAACTACAAGATAAAATACACAATTCCCGAAGAATCTAAAAAAAACCTAAAAAAACCTAAAGAAGAACTTAAATTAGAAGAACCTAAACCTAAAAACCTATATCAGAAGAACCTACACAATCTTTATTGAAATCTACACAAGATACTTTACTCTGATAAAGTCTGAATATACATTCATATAATGGTCAAACAGAGGAAGACTACAAAGCGAGGTGATGCTCCCAAATTTGTGGATTATCAGGTTCGGTGTTCAAGTGAAGATTGTCATGTGTGGACAAGTGTTTCAGTTCCCGGGGAAAAGAAAACAGCTCTGTCTAATGCATCTTTCTACTGCGGGTACTGCTGCGCATCTTTGATAAATGATTTGAAGACGGAATCTACCCCCTTGATTGTCGGTCAGTCGAGTTGTAATTCTCTTGGACCCATATCAGCTCCACCAATTCCAAAAAGCATAAGTGCCGGTCAAAGTAAGGAAGTTCTTATTTCCAAATCTACTAAGAATGTTGAAAATTCCAGTCATAGTGATGAAAGCTAGTCTAACTCTATATATCCCTCCTCAAGTCTTAACTCTATATATCCCTCCTCAAGTCTTGCAAATAATCCAATATAGATTTAACTGTAGAGGGTGAGACTGTAGCCATGGATGTTCCAGTGCATTTACCTGATGTTACTAATGATGAAAATACACTGTCAGGTTTTGAATCATGGTCATATGTCTGATAATGGGACTGTCAAAAAGAAGGAACAAGCGTCAACGATAAGTCAACATACACTATCCGCAGTGTCACGTGACAGTCTCGAATTGCAAATTGGTAATAATAGGAAACACATCGCTGATCGATGTAGATCTGTTATTCTGGCCAATGTAAGAGAATCTTTATTTGAGAACGCACAAGTGCGTCTTAACGAGGACGTCCAGACTGTGAGATTTATATTGACGCAGGTACTTGGTTCTTGCAATGTGGATATTGTCAAACGTGTTAAACTCGTTGCACTATTTCGACTGGGTAAGCGTAATATACTTAGTAATAGGCCGCGTTTACTCAAGGCTGTATTTAGGGAGCAGTCGCATGCTGAGTTAATTCTTCGGAATTCATATCGTTTAAAAGGATCCCATGTTAGTCTCTTGAAAGATCTTGACGCTCTTCAAAGGGAGAAATTGTCTCAAGCTAAGAAAGAACTCGCATCTCGTGTTGCACTTGGTGAGAGCAATCTATGTGTGCAAAATTTTCAAGTAGTGAGGCGACACATTCGAATCAGTTGGTCCCCACTAGATGTATCGTCTCTCGTGAATGTGGAGGGTTTTGACAAGGTCTTATAGCATATAAGTGCCTAGCTGATTTTGGATCTGAAGTGTGTCAGATTGCTAGAGATGATATTACTACTCGCACTGGTGTGAATAAAAGTCATAGTATATTTTATTGTAATGTTCGGAGCTTGTTACAGAAAGTCGATGAGCTAAAGTTTAGGATCGAGTCTGTTAATCCAATTATAGTTGGTATTACAGAATCTTGGCTTAATTGTGATGTATCCGATGCTGAGGTATCCATCCCAGGCTATTCTTTGTTCCATAGTGATCGGATAGGAGGTAGGGGTAGTGGCGTAGCTCTCTTTATGAGAGACGAAGTTAAGGTGCGTGTTTTGAGTAAGTCGTCTATTGATAGAGTTGAGAGTTTGTGGTGTCAGGTGAAGTTTGATAACAGCTCACCCATCATACTGGGTCTTGTGTATCGTGCTCCTAAGGCAATATCTAAGAAACTCATTGAAGAGATAGAGTTGTATACGCGAGGAGATTGTGATACTGTGATAATTGGGGATCTGAATATGCCAGATGTTGAATGGACTTCTAACACGGTTCTTCCTACTTGTGACAGTGAATCTTGTGACCTTATGGAGTGTTTTACTTATTGTGGTCTTGCTCAATTTGTTGATGTACATACTCGCTTTTCAAGTTGTAGTTCTTCCCTTCTTGATCTTTGCCTATCGACAAACAGTCAATTAATCAGTAGTATCCAATATGATTCTCATGTTGGTTTGTCTGATCACTGTGTAGTTAAAGTTTTGCTAAATATACAAATGAGGGTGTTTCATCATGCTCGGTACAAACGTCAGATTAATGTTTTTCGGGCGAACTATGATGTTATTACATCAAAGCTGCATAGAGTAAGTTGGCCTGATCAGGCTTTTGCCGGAGTTGACGAGGCCTGGGATCATTTTCGCGTGACGCTTTATTCTCTAATGGTAAAATTCTCACCTTTGAAGTCTAAGACTAGTCGGAAAAGCGCTCGTTGGTTTGATACTGAGCTGGCTACTGCGATGAAGGCTCGTGACTTCAGTTTCAAATGCTTTAAAGGTGGGTTTTGTGAATATGGTGTTTATAAGCAGGTGAGAAATTTCTTCAATTGTTTAAAACGACATAAGCGCTGTTTATTTGAAAATGGTCTAGCTCATAGTTGTAGACATGTTCCCAAAGCTCTCTTTCTATATGTGAATAGTAGTAGGAACGCTAATAAAACAATTGGCCAATATTTTGATAGCGTTATTGAAGACGACCTTGCTGAGATGTTCTCAAGGCATTTTTACTTGGACAAAGAGACTACAAACGAGTATTCTGAACCTATCCAGAACAGTGAGACGATAAGAGGTGCTAGTGTTTCATATCCTAGTTTAGACATAGCTAATTTGATAACTCCTGAGAAAGTTTTAGCTGAACTGCATCGTCTTAAAGAGACAAACTCCAAAGGTGTTGATTTGTTACCTTCAAAATATCTTCGTCGAATAGCAGACTCAATATATATACCACTTTGTAACATATTTCGACAATCTATTATTGATACGACTCTTCCAAAAGATTGGAATCAATCGATCATTCACCTTATCTTCAAAAAGGGTGATAGATCTTCAGTAGACAATTACAGACCAGTAAGTATTACTTGCTTATGTTGTAGAATGTTAGAGCGAATTATACATGGTTATATGGTCAAGTTTTATAGTGAGAATAATGTAATAGCTTCTCAACAACATGGTTTCCGTAAGGGTTATTCGACAGTTACTAATCTACTCGCAGCCCATCTTGATTGGTCAGCTAATAAAGCCGTATCCATTGCTACTGACATCATATTCTTCGATTTCTCTAAGGCATTTGACAGAGTAGACCATATATTCCTCCTAAATAAACTAGAGAAAAGTGGCATTCCATTTTTGCTTGTTAGATGGATTGCATCGTTTTTAAGCAATCGTAGTTATTGTGTGCATGTAGATAATTTTTACTCTTCTTCGCGGCCATGTAATATAGGGGTGCCTCAAGGTTCAGTATTGGGTCCATTGTTATTTAGTGTCTACATCAACGATCTCCCGGAATTTATTGATTCTCGGATGCTTTTATATGCAGACGATTTGAAAATCTGGCGGGCAATTCGTTCACCCAATGATATAGTTAAACTGCAACGAGATATCGATGAAGTCGAAAATTGGGCTCTGCACAATAGGTTGATTGTAAATATATCAAAATGCAAACATTTACGTGTTTGTGGCGGAAATGCTCAATCTTTAGCTAATTATAGCTTTCAAAGCAGTGATATAGAACGAGTGAACAAATATAAGGACTTGGGAGTGTGGATAAACAGTGATTTGAGTACCGTCACACATACTGAACATGCTTGTTCAAATGCGTTTGGGATAATCGGTCAACTTCGACGCACTTTCATTGCACTCAATCAATTTGCCCTACGTCCGCTAATCTTTGCTCATGTGTTGATCCGTCTTCTATATGCTGCGCCGTGTGTGTATCCCCAAAATTCAAAAGAACATATTAGTTCAGAGAGGGTACTTCATAGAGCTACCGAGCTAGCATTGCAACTGAAATTTTTGTCGTACCCTGATCGATTAAAAGCACTTAGACTTGAGACTGTCACGTGGACCCGCCGATACATCGATATGAGTATGGTCTGGCAAATTCTTAATGATTTGGATCATCCACTTCGAGATTGTCTTCATTTACGCTCATCCAATATCCTCCGAGGCCATGGTTTAACCCTGCGACGTGAAAGGATAAGAAAATCACGAGCTGTCCAATTTGATCGGCGAGTTGTATCTCTGTGGAATAGGCTTGGAGAGTCAACAGTGTGCAGTAGCAATATCAACGAATTCAAAAAGAAATTATGGATGGAGGATGCCATGGGGAAAGCTGCTTTTCCGTATTTGTGATACTTTTATTATTATTTTTTGTTTCTGCAGTAAACCAGCCAATTAAGCCATGCTTTTATGTGCTGTTGAAACATTAATAATAACGGTAAGAATCCTTGAAGTCCATTCAATCAAGTTTAACATCGTTGTACAAAAAGTTATAACATTTCTTATATACCGAACGAAAATAGGTTCAAAGAGCAAAGGCTTGCTCAAATTGCTAATATTTTTCAGGTAAAATTTCAGCATTTAAAGTTGCACCTTCCCAACTCGTGTATCATGCAGATGCTGATAACGGTTCCTACTTCAATACCGTTTTATCGCACATTGATTTTTCATTGCGTAACAGGCCCAGATGGACTTCCCTCCATCTTCCTTCTTGAAATGGCACCAGTTATATACTTACAATTAGCTTCAATTTCTCGTATGTCCTTATCGTTTGGCTACGTTCCCAATAACTGGACGGAAGCAGTCGTTCGACCAACTTTTAAAAGAGGAGATAGAAGTTCCATTGATAATTACAGACCTATAAGTTTGGCATGTATTGTTTGCAAAATTATAGAAAAATTAATTTCTAAACGTATTTGGGCGTATTTGGAAGGTACATTGATTTTTCATTAGTTGGCTCTTTCTCCGAGAAAAATAATTATAAATATAATTAATATAAAAATATATATTAATTATAAATTTTATTAATATAAATATACTAATAATTATTTTTCTCGTTCTCCGGGAAAATAATATTATTTTTATCGGAGAAAGAGCCAACTTACATTCTCTCCGAACACAATGTTAAAATATTGAAATTTCAGATGACCTCATTTTTTGACAAGTGAATAAATCAGTGTACAGCACACTTGTTCTATTTTTGTGAATTATCCATAGATCGAATCGTGCAAAATACACGTATGTATTCCTGTCCACATTTATAATCAGGAATAGTATCAATAAATTTTTCATGAGCGAATTGTGTGTTATCAGAGGATCAAAAGATTCTACAATTGCAACAGAAATCGGAGAATACCGTATAAACTCAAACAAAATGCAGGTAACTTCGTCTACATTATCAAACGAGGTAAGTGGTTTGTTACCATCTACTGTAAAAGAGGTAGTTGGGGAACTTCCCCTAATACCCAAATTAAAAAATCTGGCGGTTATTAAGCTACCAGCGCAAATAGAGCGCCATAAGCTATTTAACTGCGGAAGTTTACTGAAAAATATAATGATAGAGTCATATTTCACTCAGTACGCTACTTTATAGCTGAAATCAAGATCTCCTTCGTTTCCTGGGACCTTGCGAAGGAGTATGAAACCTTTTTTTCACTACGAATTAATGGATCTTGGTACAATACAATTTAAACCTATCCAAGCTTCCATCAAAATTTCGAATCTTCCTCCCCTCCTGGATGAGAAGGATATTGAGTGCTGAGATCCTAACATAACCTAGTGTTTAAACTCATAAGAACTGACGAGCTAACTTACCCGCACTTCGATACTTGCTACGAATAGGGCCACTGAGGCTCCGGATGTGTTAAGGAGAAGTCTTGTGGGGTATGCGGCCTAACGAATTGCCCGCAAGTTGGCGGGAAGTGCTCCTCCCAGCCCAAGTGTTCAAATTGTGGAGGTGCCAACCCGGCGTGGTCCAGGAAGTGTACAAACTTCAAACTGTATTGTTCCCGCCACTGCTCATCCCACCCCAATAAAAAGATGACCCCGTAACTTTTGGTGCAGTTGCGGGTAGAATGACTGACAATGACATCATCAGGTTAGTCGACTCCACAATACAAGCAATCTTCAAGCAATTGGAGAACTTGATCCAGAAACAGCTCGCCTTATTTTTTACCGATCCAGTAATCGCCGACCCTCCGGTCCTGAAGGAATCAAAGAAAAGAGCAGCATCCTCACGCAAAGTTCCTTCTGTGAAGATCGGGAAAATGTTAAAATCTAAGGCCGAAGATGCTGCCGTTGCACTCATGGGAAATGAAGATAATGCCCGTGTGACTTTCGCCCCTCGCTCCGTCTAGGTCAAGGCAATCCCACCCAGCTAATCTAATGCGATGCAGAGTACTCGTGAGCCTTTATCACTGAATATCCTTCAGTGAAATTCCGGAGGTGCTTCTGCCCTTAGACTTCTATCCGGTAGAGATGGATATGTCATAGTCCTCCAGGAGACGCGGTCTACCCGTCTACCCCAGGAAATTACTCTATTCATCCCTAAGCACATTTATTCCCACTATACTCCGTACATAACCCCTCCTCACTCTTCTTCGTCTCAAGGTCTTCTTACCATTGTAAATGCTCCTTAAAATCCTTCCTCATGCTAAACTACTCTTGTCCAGCCCTGTCTTGTTTAGTTATTTCACTCTGTAAGAACGGTAAACGTCTCAGTCTAGCCAATGTCTACATCCGTCCCGGTGAGATTCCCAAGAACCGTGACCTCCTGGATAGGATTATTGATAGCGGCTATGACCAGGTACTTGGTGATTTTAACGACAGAACTGGTCGTTGGATAAATGCAGCACTCCACAGAGCCAGGAAGGGTTATCTTATTTACAAACTATCTTCCACTTCCTTTCATTTCATATAAACGAACTCACTCCTCGACTTATTACTGCTCCATGAGAGGTGGTTGTTGAAACCTCACTGTACGGAGCAGTCGCGACAACATCTGACCACCTCTCATGACTTGATTCGTTGTCGGATAGAAGAGGATACGCTGCTTCGAAGGAGATTCCACTTTGATCCGATCAGAGTGTCTTTCTTTCAGGCAGCTATCTTACGCTTCCCTCGAATTGGTAATGAGAGACTAAATAAATTTAATTCCTACCTCTCTTCGCAAGCTACCGCGATAATTTCGATTACCTATAATGGTCGTATTTACAGTCCCACTCCAACAAAACTAAAGACCCTTGCGTATATGCTCCGTCTTCCCAATCTCTCTGCTTCTGCCAGACTAGTTCTCTCAAAAGAATATTGGAGCACTAGGTATAGGTTCCAGCTGGGTAAGGATAGAGCAAGCATTGATTCCCTTAATCCAGCCCAGTCTTCCTTTTGGAAGATATTCAAGAAGGAGAAGTTTGTATGTTGGAGGGATAGAACAATGGGTTGGATTAGAAAAATAGGTCTTGATAAAGTTTTGGAGGAGTCACTTTCCCTACATAATTATGGAGCCACTCAATCACCTCAACCAATCCCGCCTTGGGGATGCTTTAGGAGTAGAGATCTATCTGTCACAGATATTCTTAACTCCTGGGGGCCTCTTTCTGGCACCTCCAAATCCGTCGCTCCACTCTCTTCTCGTGTCTGTCAGCTTTTACCAGCCGATCAAAGAAGAGAAGTTGCCGTAACAATGCTATTAGCCGCCCCATCTGATATGGCAGGCATCAACATTACTAGACGTATATTTCTACCTTAAAAAAATCCGGTCTCATGTCCTAAAGACATGCGGCCCATATCGATACAAAATTCCCTCATATCGATCTACGAAAAAGCGTTTGCGCGTAGAATCCGCGATCATTTATGTAGGCGAAATTTAATCCAGCCAAGTTTCCATGGGTTCGTCGAAGGTCGCTCGGTTTATTCAGCTGTAGGTCAAGTGCATCAGTTCTGTCAGGATAATAGTCATATACTTGCTGTGGCTGTTTTCCTTGATTTTTCTCCTGCGTTTGACCCCATATCCATTCAATTTGTTATCTCTTCTCTAAGGTCCCTCGGGTTGCCTGTGAGAATTGTTAACAGGGTGGAGATACTGCTGTACACCAAGCTATTCTATTATGAAGACGACCCTGATGCGCGTCAGTTCTACCATATTACGGGTGTGCCCCAAGGATCCCCTCTTTCTCCTAACTTGTTCCTTGCTGTTTCCATTAAACTCTTAAAATATTAAAACGCGAACAACGTTTAGTGGTATACACTGATGATACCACAGCCCTGTTATCTGGACGCAGGTGCAAAGACATAGCCTCGGACATCAGCCGTTTTATTTTAAGATTAAAAGACGAGTTACCCTAGTCCAATCTTATTCTAAACTCTGCTAAATCGCAGGTGGTTGTTTTCCATGGCAGCCCCGCAACAAAGCAAAAACTTATGAGATTAGCACTATCTGCACTCCCCTCCATTTTGACTAATCAACCACTCCCTACCTTCACAAGTCGATTAAAATACCTGTGGTTCACCGTTACGGTGAACTGGTCGGCGAAAGCTGACCTGGATAGACTTAAACGTATTCTGAAGAGAGCTAGATGGGCCCTGAGACGGGCTCAGCATCTGTCATTGAAATAGAAAACCCAAGTGCGCCTTTGGGTTACTTGGGCTATCTCGGGATTAGTCTTCATTTCTAGAGGACGTCCGCACAGCAAAGGCTAAGGTTTCTCAAGCTCCTCGTCTCTCGTTTACCCAGCATAGTTCGCTCGACTGGACTCTTCGGGGGGGGTGAAAGACCCCTGGTGGTTTAGTCGGAAGGCGGTGTGTTGGATTGGTTGGAGGGATCAGATCTTACTAGTCATGAGGCCGTAATATAGGAAGACTAGGAAATGGATTGTCTTTGACTTTTCTGACCTGTTAGTTTCATGGCTGTTTCTATTTTTTAGTTATTTATCGGTTGTTAGTTATTAAGAACATCTTTATTATTATTTATTATTATCAGGAATGATCAGTTTTGATTTTATTTAACAAGTAGCCGACCGTATTATTGTGTTTCAAATTAAAAGGTTTATCCTAAATTACAAAATGCGCTTTATCTTGTATCCAAATAACTTGTTATTCTTTTGTTTTCTCTGAAATGGTTTGACAAAAATAAATAACATTCGAGACTAATGTAATCTTTCATTATATTTGCAGCTTTATAATGCACCTATTGTTATTTATGTTTTCATTTAGATGCAGCTTTATGTTATTTTGAATTTTCAATGACTAACTGTCATTCCATTATGGAATGACAAATTCCAATGGAATAACTATCATTCCATTGTTATGCTCGATGAACCTGGTTTTTATATACATCAGTGCAGAGAAAATAACTGATTAAAATAACTGACTGCAAAATACTAAAACGTCAAAAAAGAAATACCATTTTAGTTTTCATCTTCAACATTTCATTGAATTGAAGATATAATATATACGTCGGCGACATACGGAACATGTTCTTGCAAACTTTGGAATAAATCGAAGTGGGTATTTTCCTAGGATAGTTCAGTAGAGCTGCTGAATGGCCACATTATTCACGTATACATTTACAGCATCGTGATTTAAAATTTAAACGTGCTCAGGCTTGGAGCAGCAACGACTTCATCGGTCGGCGAATTCCAAATGTTAATTCCCCTCCTCGACAGTCTAAATATTTTCGGTAATCTGCCAAATCGAGATTTATACAAAACTCTACTAAGTCTCCGCAACCTACATACCCGACTAGTAATTACATCGGTAAGATAACTCACCGCACTATTCTAAATATGCCCTAGACAAAGCATTTCCAAAGCTATGAACCTCTCACGTACCGATAACATTCCAATACGGCTAAGTCAATGTTCAACTTTGTTTTCAAAGATTGATGGACAATAAACAAGTAAACAAGCTTGACAGGTAAACAAGCTTGAATGCAGAATTCCAAGTTGGGTCCGACGAGGGAGTTGAATAACCTTTTGAACATTTGACGACTTAACCTGAGGAATGCCTTTTTATACAATATAATGCCGAGTAGCTTTACCTAAAGTAGAGTCGGTGATCAACTTTGTTTTCAAGGATCGATTGATAATAATACCTAAATCTTTATGTTGAGATACTTCCTTTAAGACAATGTCTCCAATATAGTACATGAAAGTTTCATACGGGCTACCTAATTGCATAAGGACACATTTTTCAACATTTAGCAGCAATCCAGTAGATTCGCACTAATTGGACAGAGAGTTTAGATCATTTTTTAAAGGTACTCGATCAGCAGGACTTCTAATGATTAACCAAATCTTTAGATCGTTCGCAAAAGCTAGATGAGAGCATGCTAAGCGGAGTAGCAAATCATTCATGAAGATTATATAGAGCAGTGGCCGAGGATTGATCCTTGCAGAACTCCAGAATTAACATTCACTGAGTCAGAAAACACACATCTTACACAAACTCTTAAAGATCTATCCGATAAAAATTGCCTGATTCTAGGTTTACCTAGGGTGAAGTCGGTGTTCAACTTTGTTTTCAAGGATCGATGGACAATAATACCTAAATATTTATGTTGAGACACTTCTTTTAAGAAATGTCTCTAATATAGTACCAAAGAGTTTCAGACGGGCGAGCTAATTGCATAAGGATACATTTTTCAGCATTTAACCGTAATCAAGTATATTCGTACCAATTGGACAGAGTTCATATCATTTGGTAAAGATACTCGATCAGCAGAACTTCTATTAATCGACCAAATCATTGGATCGTCTGCAAAAGCTAGATGATAGCAATATAAGCGGAGTAGCAAATCATTCATAAAGGTTATATAGATCAGTGTGTCAATGACTGATCCTTGGGGCACTCTAGAATTAACATTCACCGAGTCAGAAAGCACATATCCTACACGAACTCTAAAAGATCTATTCGATAGACATTGCGTGACACACTTACAAATATAATAATGGAGTCCATTTAGATACTGTAAGGAGACTACGCCGTCATGTGGCACCCTATCAAAGGCTTTCTAAAAGTAAAGAAGTATGAACCTTGAACCCAGCACTCAGAGCATCTGTTCATTTTTCACGCGCATTTAGTAGATTAGCTAGGCATAAACGTCTAATCCTGAAACCATGTTGATAATCAGCCAATATATGATTACAGTTCAGATGATCTCTGATTCTACTAGCTATTAGTCTTTCTAAGAGTTTGCAAAATACACTGGTCAAACTGATAGGCCGAAAGTCCGCGCAACAGCAAGCAGGATGCTCTTTGGGAATTGATACCATAATTGCACATTTCCAACTAGCAGGAATCCAAGCAGTATTTAAGCTATATCTGAAAACAGAGTTAAACCATTGCATAGTACGTTCGCTGGGGTTTTGATGAGAAAGGGGGCAATATTGTCTAGTCCCAGAGATGCAAACGGATCGAGCTTCATAACTTCATTGAACACCTCTTCAACTCTGAATGGACAAACACATCACCAATGTGCAATCGGAACATACCTCCAACTAAAGTCACGCTCTTTGTCAGCAATCAAAGATTGCACTAAGTAGCTATCAGCTAAATGTTGGGTGATATGAGATGGTTCGGTTATAGTCTCAGCTGGCGTTTGAATTCAGCTAATTGTGGTGACAAGAATTTTGTTGTTTTTTATATATGACTAAAACCTCTTAGGGTTCAAAGATGCATTGCCTGCAATACCCTCTTCGAACGAATAGCGTTTCTGAAATTTTAGCCTATTGCATAAGTTCCCAGAGTCGATGTAGGCACGTTTGGAAGCAGGAGAACGTCTAAACTTGCGCCACAATTTGTTGCAGGACCTAAGTGCATAAAGAAGCTCTCTTTCGAACCAAGGAGGATGGCCATATTTTGACTTTCAGGCACGTAGCGGAGTAAAGATGTATGAAATACGCTCCAATTCCTCAAGAAGAAGATCAAAGTCTACTGGAACATTTTAACCGGAGTGAACATGAAAACAATCCCAGATGAAATTGGGGAAGTTTGCAACTAGTTGACTAGCATCAACACCTACCCAACAACGTTTTTTAGAATTTGAGTTTTGAGATTTCCTGTTGAAAAGCGACAGTCGCATAGAGAGTACACAGTAATCGCTATTGCCTATTTGTGAATCATAACGAACACCTAAGACGTCTCTTAAACACTTAGTAATGACCAAATCAAGTATAGAAGGCGTCCTTGTCACTCAAGTAGGTTTTCTAATGTTGAACCTGTAGCATTTCGAGTTAGAGAATGTCACTCTGTACACCAAATTATGTGATATTATCGTGAAAAGCTACTTTTCCAGTCTATGTGAGGGATGTTAAAGTCACCTATAAGCAGAATTGAGGATACGAAGATAAACTCAGCAAATGTAGTTTAAGAGAGTCGAATCTTAATTCATACGACGAAGAGCGATAAAGAATACAGAATCGAGATTGCTGAGAATTTCCCAGTGTAAAACCAGGAATTTCAAATGATGATCCGATCTCGTCGCGAAAATCAGAACTATTTGATACTAGGAGACTATTTCAACCATGTCCGGATGCCCCGCCTCCACGTTTATCACACGAGCGATCCGACCGTATTAAAAATAGTTAGGAATAGCAACACAATCATCCAAAATGTTGGCATGTAGCCATGTTTCTCATACAAAATACATCAGAAGTTTTGATGCTACTAGGAATTTAAGTTCATAGAGCTGAGCAATAAGGCCTCGAAACTGTGACACGCTCGGTAACGCTTGCGAAGTTAACAAGTTCACCTGTACACGAACCAACACTACTATAGAAATCTAAATCTACAGAAGTATGGGACTCCATTTGACATTCGGGCGCCACTTGATCACCCGAAAATTCCAGACCCATAAGTTGCTTTCGCCACTTTTCAGCCGTCGGTGCAACTCATCGAAATTCTCGTGTCTTTCCAAACGATTTAATAATTTATTTAAAGTGGCAAATGCGTGTCAACCTCACGCTTACAAATAAAAAAAATTTACTTAAAAAAACAGCAAAAGTCACATAAATTTGTTAAATTGTTTAAATGTGATCGGATTTAGCGTTTGAAGCACGGCATTGAGGTTGATTTGCATATACAAATGGGTAGATGATTCCACGAGAGAGGAGCAGCCACAAGGAAGGAGCGGAAGCCAAAAGAGGTAGAGTAGTTTGGGACATGTAAAAGAAAGGAATTACGGGAACGCAAGGAACAGTAATCAGGATGAGAATTGTCGAGAGAAGAAAGGTTGAGAGATGAAAGGGTATGAAAAGCTACAAGGCGGAAATCAATAAGAAGACGAATTTGAACACGACAATAAATGGTAGGCTAATCGAGAGAAGCAAGATGGTGGGATGTATGATTAAAACGAAGAAGACGGAAGAGAGTTCGGACGGCTGCGTTGACGATGTGTTGTAGTGTAAGAAAAGTGGATTTAGGTGAGTTGGAAAATAGGCTAAGACAGTAATCAAGTTTTGAGAAAAGAACAGAAGATATGAGAGTCATGCAAGAAGAGAAACGATCAATCTACGTATTTGACGGAAGTTGCAAAGAATTAAGATATATGAGCGTTTTTATTTGGATTTATTAGTATTCAGAGTAAGACGAAGAGGAGAAATATGATTGAAAATTTAGGCAAGGCCGTTTGGAAGCAGAAACACTAACATCATGAATATGATAAGAATGTGCACGAACATAGATGAGAATGTCATCATCATATTGCATAACATGGAAGTTAAATGTATATGAAATAGAATACAAATCACCGAGAAGAAAAGAGAAAAGCAAAGGGCCTAATTCAGAGCGTTGTGGAACAACGGACGGAATGTGAGAAGGATGGGAAAGAGAAGAGTTAGAACAAACGCGAAAAGTACGGTTTGATAGATATGAAGAAAACCAAGCTACAGTGGGTAAAAAGAAGCCAAATAATTTTACTTAGAAAAAAACAGCAAAAGTCACATAAATTTGTTAAATTGTTTAAATGTAATCGGATTTGGCGTTTGAAGCACGGCATTGAGGCTGATTTGCTTATATGAATGGGTAGATGTCTCCACGTTGGGTATTCGTTATCGAACACCCAAATCAGCCATTTTAGATGATGAGCTGATGCATATTTTAACTAGAGCTTGTAATATGCGTGATCACTCGTTCATCTTATTAGGTGATTTTAATCTACCGACCCTGGTGATTGATCAAGATGGCAACAGTATTATTGGTAACTGTTTCAGCGAGGATAAGAATCTATGGGAGTTCTTAGTATGTAATCAATTACTCATTCAGCATGTATCTGCTCCTACTAGATTTGGTACTGATAGCGTACGTTCTATACTTGATCTTGTATTCTCTCAAAGAGATGGTCAGATATGTGACCTATTCCATAATCTTCTAATAGGAGGAATTGATCACTGTGTTTTGGTGTTTAAGCTTACTATAGCTTCAGATATTCTTGCAATCGATGCCGAACCTTCATTGATGAAGAGATCATGGCATCATGTTGACGTTGAGATGTTAAAACAGTTTGTGTCTTCGTTGAACTTTGAGCGTGGTAATGTTGGAAGCCAGGAACGTTGGTATTTCATTCGAGATTTACTAATTCGTATATCTGTTTATTTTGCTCCGCGTAGATTAATATGTAAAGCTGCTCATAAGAAGCATCCGTGGTTTGACAGTAGTCTACGTGAAGCTCTCAAAAGACGCAACACTTTGTTCAGAAAGTGTAAGCACAAAGATAATTTGATTGCTCAATTCAAACTTGCTCGCAATGCATATAAACGCCTCAGAATTAAGAAACGTATGGAGTATGATGACCAAATTGTGCAATCTTTAAATAGCGAGCCCAAACGCTTTTGATCATATGTTCGTCAAAGTACGCGTACTTATTGTGCAATCACTAGATTATCATCAAACGGTAAGTTGCTTGATTCCCCTTATGACGTTGCTAATGAATTTGCTAATGCATTTGACCTACATATTGCTAGTTCGACCAAAGAAGATAGTGTTCAGTCAGTCAGTTTTCCTACACGCATTAGTGCTCCCATTTTGCTTAGAGGTTATCACATTTGTCGTCTTCATATTCAGGTCCTGATGATATTCATCCGCATCTACTCTGGTTGTTGAGTCAACATTTGGCTCATTCGGTCACTAGCTTGTTTCAGGCATCTCTGGATAGCATGGAGGTACAGTCTGAATGGAAGATTGCGATAGTGGTGCCGGTATTCAAAAAGGGTGACCCGCGGCTAGCAGACAACTATCGAGCTATAAGTATCACAAGTCATTTGAGTAAGGTACTGGAAAAGATCATTCACGAACATATATTCAGACGCTTCAGCATATCAGGTCAGCATAGATTTATGCAACATGGCTTTAGAAGAGGACGTTCTTGCCTTACCAACCTTTTGTCTGCCCGTGAGGCCTGGATTGAATCCATGTCTCAAGGAAAGGCAGTTGGCGTTATTCTGTTAGATTTTAGTCGTGCGTTTGATCGTGTTCCCCATAGTCTCATCGTTCAAACAGTGGCTAGCTTCGGCATTAATAGCTCAGTTATGTGATGGATTAGAGATTTTCTATCTAACAGATCTTTCAGAGTACGAGTTGGTAGTACCCTATCCTCACCACATTTAATTTCGTCAGGAGTTCCTCAGGGTTCTGTACTAGGACCTTTTTTGTTTAACATGTTCATGAACAGTTTACTCACACAGCTCCATTGTCCGTGTTTAGCTTTTGCTGACGACATCAAAATCTGGTGTGAGGTCATATCTGCAGATGACCATATTCGCTTACAGCGTGACATCGACAGGGTTTATACATGGAGTGTTAATACCGGGGTATTGTTAAACATTTCTAAGTGCTCACACATTAGTCTCAGCAGGTTCAATGTATCTTCCTTGTATAGTGTCGGGACATATAGTATCATTTCGTCCAATCAGGTTCGTGATCTTGGCATACTTATGCAATCGTCACTTACTATAATGGATACTGAAAGACGTTGCAGTTCAGCAAAACGGATGATTTATCTGATTAAATCTTGTTTCTTATCAATATCTCCTCAGTGTTTTGCTCGGCTATATAATGCCCTTGTTCGTCCCCATATCGAATATGCTATCCAGGCATCATTCCCTTCTACAAGAGGTGAAATGATAGATTTGGGGAGAATTCTACGTCGTTGCAGCAAGCTCGTTCGAGGATGTAAAATGATGAGTTATAGCGATCGTTTTACTTCAATAGGCATGATATCAGTGCAAGCCAGACTACTCGTTCTTGATCTGTTTGCGATGTGGTCTATAGTAAAGGGGATAGACGGATACCCAGGTGAATGTGTTGAATTGAATGTTCGACAAAGTCGCAGGGGTCATTCTCTTGCGTTACGCGCAAGACAAATTAGAAGGTCGACAATAATATCGCGATTGTCACACAGAGTGACAAAGTTGTGGAACGCATTGCCTCACGACATCTTAACTGCGTCATCATTGAGCCAATTCAAAGCCATGGTCAACACTTGGATAAGACACACTGATCAAGGCAACATTGGAAGTTCTTATCCTTGGTTTGGTTGTAATTGATATGTTTGTTTCATGTGTTGTAATGTACGATGAGCGGGCAAAACGGCCTTTTCGGTCAAAGCCCTGTATATAATTTTTTTATTATAACTGATTTATTTCAAAAATTAAATTCAAGGAATCCCGCAAATGGGACCATTCAAAATAAGCAAAATTAAAATAAGTATTTATTTGATGTAATCACCGTCTCCGTATAGTAATGTTGCCAGAATAGCGCAGGATCTTTGATCTTGATGTTCTTAAGCAAGCCGATACCATTCTAGCCGAAGATATGCTGATTGATGTGCGCAAAGCGCTCATCTCATCACTATAGTCCGTTCCTTATTACCTGCTATTTTTCTAGTTAAGTTTTTCAGCAAAGCAGACGCTGCCGTTTCAAGAGCGCCGTTGGTCGAAACTACGAATTGAGAAAAGGATGCATTTTCAATATCAATAATTCGTTCTTCGTATTTCGCTCTCTTTCTGCTTTCGTAATATTCAAATGCGGCGGATGGTGACTTAATGGTATAGGATGTGCACTTAATGGTATAGGATTGAGCCACTTATGGTATGTCATTCACCTGAGGTCCCAATCGCGGTAATTTTCAATGATTAACTATCATCACCAGAAAATTTACAAAATGCTACTTTCAGTTAAGAAATGCTACGTTTGTAGGATGCCGATCAATAATTGCTTACTTAAAGAATCAGCTACATTGATGTATCATACCCAAAATAAGTAAATAAGGGTTTTGTTACAAACTTAGATCTGTCATTTTCGGTCTTCTCTTCCGAAAAACAGTAACAATTGATGATATAATATCAATATGCAATATACATTCCAATATACATGACAATTTATATCAAACCAAGAGGTTGGTCTAAAGCTAGAAGAATTACGAACTTAAACTGAATAAAGGTACAAAAAATAAAAGGGGTCAGTTGGATAGTAGGCGACTTTAACTATAATGGTGCGCAACAAATGTCATCGCTGAAGCAGAGAGATTTTAATATCATCCTACTACGATAGCATACTTACTTTCGAACACGTGAGCAATATTCCACCACCAATGATTTTGCGATAGACTGCCGCAATGATTAAAGAAAGATTTATTTTAACGAGGCAAATGCGTGCCAGCGCACGCTTACATGACCACAACAAAACAAAAATGTTAATGATGTGTCGAGAAGGTGTGAACGGAGGGGGTGTTTAAATGTGATAAAGGAGGGAGCGCGGCGGACGTCGAGAGGGAGTTGATTCCAGGCGAGTGAGGCGGCGATGAGAAAGGATCGGAGACCATAGTTGTTTAAGTAATTGGGAACGTGGAGTAAGAGGGTATGACGAGAACGCAGCGATAGCGAGGTGGTGCGAGTGTCGTCTAAGAAAGGAAGATTGATGAACTATGGGGAGCCGACAGCGATGAGACGAAAAGTTACAAGAAGAAGGTGGAGTTTGATGCGGATGTGGATGGTGGGCCAGGAGAGTTGGGCAAGATATGTGGATGTGTGGTCGAAGCGAAGGGACCAAATATCACTCGAACGGCGGAGTTGATTATTCGTTGTAGGGGTAGGATGATGGATTTTGGAGAATTGACGAAAAGGCTAAGGCAGTAATCGATTTTAGGGAAAACAAGCGATGAAAGAAGAGACATACAAGAACGGAAGTTGATAAGGGAGCGGATACTGCGGATGTCACGGAGAATTAAGTTAGACGAGCGGATCTTGTCACGGACGAAGGGTTTAAGGGAAAGGTGATCATCGAAATGGAAGCCTAAGAAAGTGAGATTGTGTACTATGGGGATGATCGAGGAGGCGAAAGATACAGTGGGAGGAGATATGTTTGGTTTTCGTTGGAGGATCCACATTATTTTGGACTTGTCGGGGCTTAGAACGTGATGGAGATTGGATAGACGTAAATAATTTAATATTAAATTTTATATAATGTCACTTAATATTATCTAATTGTAGAAATAATACTATTTGATATTTTTCTTCAAGGTAGCATGAAAAAGAACCAGGTATAAATCACTGGTCATCTCAATACCATTTACAAAAGTTTACCCATCTTTTGTCTACTTTAGCCGGGCAAGGTTCCTAGTGAGTGGCGAACTATAGTAATGATACCGATCTTTAAGAAGGTGACCGAAGAGCGTATTCCAATTATCGGGGCATCACTCTTCTTAGCCAAAATGGTAAGCTATTTACCAGGATTCTTGAGTTAAGGTTACGACCTATAGTTGAGGGACAGTTGCAAGAGGAACAATGCGGCTTTCGAACAGGTCGTGGAACTACGGATCATCTCTTTATTCTCTCATCTATCCTCGAACGGTCTTGGGAGTTCGCTCAGCCGGTCTACATGCGCTTTGTAGATTTGGAGAAAGCGTTCGACCGAGTTCTGCGAGAGAGGTTGTAGTCAAGCTTTCAGAATTCTTACTCATAATAATTATTTTAGTTCATATTATTGAAATTTGGTAAAATTTAAATTTTGTTCATTAACTTAAGTTGATGACCATATTTTTGTTGTCATTATGATGCTTGTAGTAATATCATCAGAAAATGTATCATTATCACTGCAAATATGTCCATGACTCGTTTCTCGTCTTCTTGATGATCCATATCTTTAATATTTTTTTGAACAAACGCAGACTCCGGGAGGAAGCAATTTCCTCAGGCAGATAATTCCACATATTAAGTACAAGGTGCGACAGCCTCCAACATTTTGGATACCTATCCTTCTTGTTTTATAGACAGTTTTGCTGTGACCTATCAAAATCGATGAACGTAATGTGATCGAAGCACTCGGATAACCGTCCAACCGGTGTACAAGCACATACATTCCTATCAAGTAAGAAACAAGAATCGTGATGACATCGGTTGAATTCTTAGCAAATCTAATCAAGATGCATAATCCACTCTCGCATTCTATCATCAACCAGAACCTCGCCTTAGAACTGACTCTATATTTGTCCTTTATTGTTTGGTGACCGGAAAAGAAGCCTGAATTAATTACTCTAAATGCGGACGAATCAACGTGTTAAACAAATTTCTAAAGACATTAATGGTAATCTTGAGGAATGAGTTCTTTACAATATATAGTGCATGATTAGCGCTTTTTATTGCTCTTACACTATGAAAGAGCATACTTAAATCCATATGCTCATCGATATCCCCATTTCTCACAACCTTGTTTAACTCGTCCATCCGCAGTCGTATCTTCCCTTCACACTGGAAATCCGCAATCGTTCGTCCCCTCCTTAAGAAACAATCGCTTATCGCCTTCGTTGTGATTACGGTTTTTCTTCTTCCTCCGTAGCATGGTTTGCCTCATATCTATCCGACCGTTTTTTTCGCGTCTGTTCTAATTCATCATCCTCCCATCCCACCCTATTTTTGCGGGGTCCCACAAGATTCAGTCTTAGGTCCCCTGCTTTTCTCTATTCTGCTTGGTGATTTATCTCCGTTTATCATACCTTACTCCTTTAACGTCAATACGCCGATGACATCCTCATCTATGATCATGCACCCGCACATCGCATACACGATATCGGCATTTCTGCCTCCAACTGTCTTTCTTCTATCTACCAACGACTATCCAATCTCCATCTCGTTCTAAACCTCGACAAGTCCAAAATAACGTGGATCCTCCCCCGTAAACCAAACATATCTCCTCCCACTGTATATTTTGCCTCATTGATCATCCCCATAGTACACAATCTCACTTTCTTAGGCTTCCATTTCAATGATCATGTTTCCTTTAAACCCTTCGTCCGTAACAAGGTCTGATCGTCTAACTTAATTCTCCATGACATCCGCCGTATCCGCTCCCTTATCGACTTCCGTTCTTGTATGTTTCTTCTTTCATCGCTTCTTTTCCCTAAAATCGATTACTGCCTTAGCCTTTTCGCCAATTCTCCAAAATCCATCATCCTACCACTACAACGTATAATCAACTCCACCGTTCGAGTGCTATTTCGTCTCTGTCGCTTTGACCACACATCCACATATTTTGCCCAACTCTCCTGGCCCACCATCAACATCCGCATCAAACTCCGCCTTCTTCTTGTAACTTTTCGTCTCATCGCTGTCGGCTCCCCATAGTTCATCAATCTTCCTTTCTTAGACGACACTCGCACCACCTCGCTATCGCTGCGTTTCCGTTATACCCTCTTACTCCACGTTCCCAATTACCCCAACAACTACGATCTCCAATCCTTTCTCGTCGCCGCCCCCCACTCGCCTAAAATCAACTCCCTCTCGACGTCCGCCGCGCTCCTTTTTTTATCACATTCAAACACCTCCTCCCTTCACACCTTCTCGACACATTATTTACATTTTTGTTTTGTTGTGGTCATGTAAGCGTGCGTTGGCACGCATTTGCCACTTTAAAATACATATTTTTTTTAGAAAGAGCAATAGGATCATTCAGATATTAGAATCATTCAGATATTTGAAAAAGAACGTATAGTTATTTTAGTTATTTAAACTAAAAAGTATAGTTTAGTTATAATTTTTAGTTATTCTAAATAAGCGATAATATTTATATTATATGAATAATTTTTATAAAATAATAAATAATTTATAAATTATTATTAATTGATAGTTAGTGAATTTAACTAAAAATAATTTATTGAAAATAATTTATTGTTTTAAAATTGATTATTATAAAATTGATATAAATTATAAATGTAAATTATAATTTTTAATTTGATCTTTCTATTTTGTAATTTCTTATTAATCTGATCTATAATTCATAATTTATTAATTAAATAATAAATTATTAATAAATTTATATATTTGGAATTTCGTAGTATTTATATTGGCTCGTTTATTACATGATCAATCAAGACAAATTTTTAAATATTATATCCAACACAACAAAATATAACAGAACAAAATATTTGTATAGAATAACGCAACAAAATATGTTGAGCGATTTTCACCATTTATATAAAACAAATACTCTTAGACAAATAAAGTTCATCAGTGAAGAACAATTGTTTAAAATCGAAATATAAAATAAATATATTATTATTAATATATATTGTCCAATGATACGTTCGAAGTGCTCTTAAATTGCTAGAGACGTTTAAACATAACACTTTAAAAAAACTATTGCAAGAGTCGGAAATTTGTGAACAATAATTTCTTATTTTATTATTCCTCTCGTTGTTTAAACTCCCTAAAAATTTTGATTGAGGTCTTCAACATTCGAACATATCGAGTATAATTTTTTACTGCAACTGACATGAAAACATAAAATATAAAATATATCGGAACTGCTTATGCTAATTTAGTAAATTATATTATTCTCTTATATAGATCGTGTCCAAAATATCAAAAAGGTTGTAATGACAATGAACTACAGAATTCGTTAATATCATTTTTTGCTTGGCATCTTCAAATTAGATCATCAAAATTTGATCGTTTTTAGAAAAATTTTAATTGGTATCATCGAATGTGAAATTTTCAAATCCTATTGATTAATTTTATACTTCATTTTATAAGCACATGAGCACTTAAATCCTTTACATCCGTGAATAGTCAGTGCTATAAATCGCATGTCGAACGATATCTCTATATTGCATAGACAGTGTGTAGTGCATCGTTATGTAAAGCTAATATCATCATCATTTACACCAATAACTTTACACGCCTTTTATGCAAATCTAAACAGGCCTGATTGAACGTTTAACGTTAATTGCATCATTGGTTGTACATGGTTTTGTTTTAGCCATTGCGCTTAATCAATGTTTTAAGGGTAGTGTGTGGTGAACTTGTCCGCGGTTCTTCACCAGAAGTGAAAATGCAACAGCGGACAGTGTTTGAATTATGCAATTCAAACAGTAACACGATCCAAAGTTCATGCTTATTAATTTTCCCTAACTCTCGAGAAGCAATTCGACAAAATAGTATTTCTTGATCAATTATTGTAATTAACGATACATATGTTCATATCAAAATAATTATGCAAGAAGGCCATTCACTTTAAAAAGTTATTTTCAAGCTTTTTCAATACTAAATTTAAAGCTTTTTTATATGAATTGTATATATTGATTTAAATATTTCGAAATTTAATCAAAATGACCGATTTTTGACTCGAATCAACTCAAATTTATTTATACGAATTATCAAAGTTATGTTTAATAACTTGATACAAATCTTTAATCTTAAAGTATAACTAATAATAATTTTATAAAACTGATACAAATCGTTAATTTTAAACTATTTAGGATTTTGTTCAATGATACGTTTGATGTGCTCTTATATTGTACAGGGCGTTTAAACATTTAAAGAAAATAAATTATAGGTTATGACCCACACACTTTATATTATTCCAATTTTCTAATATTTGTGAGTATTTAATGTGAGTAATCTGTAATGTATTTTCTCTAAATGTTTAAACGCCCTGTACAATATTAAAGATTTGTAGGAATTATGGATTATTAAGGATATGATGCAGGTCAAAAGCAATCAACACTTTGTACAACCGAATTTTTTATCCGGATGATCAGGAATGTGGATGTGCAAAGACTGCATAAGCGAATTGTAGTTCATTTTTTTGATTTCATTGTTGCTAATTGTCATTACGTCTTGTGGTTTGCGTGGTATTAGCATTAAGAAACGTTTTCTTAATGCTAATAAATTTAAATTTTTATTTTTTTATTCTTTCAATATTCGTTTTTGATTAATTCGCTTTTTTAGTGGCATATATATCTAAGCATATCACAGTAATGTTACTAAATAAATGTTTGGGTGATTTTCAAGTAAGTCTCGACACTAACTTCAAGGATTTTTTTCAAATATCTGCTCAATCAGATTATGTAAATGTTCATGGATTGATTTATTCTAAAATGTGATTAAGGACATATCAGATCACTAACGAATATGTATATCTTTAGATGCATGTTATTTCCTTATAATCGGAATAAATTTTTATTTTCTAAAATTTGTTCATGGATTTTTCAACTTTTACTCACACATCGAATTTTATCAAACCGTACATTTCCCCTCTATTCTAACTCTTATCTCCCATCCTTCGTCCATCCCGTCCGGTGTCCCACAAGGCTCTGTATTAGGCCCTATGATTTTCTCTCTTCTTCTCGGTGATTTGTCTTCGATTTCTCATACATTTAACTTCCATGTTATGCAATATGCTGATGACATTCTCATCTATGCTAATGCACCTGTTTATCGTATTCATGATCTTAATGTTTCTATTTCCAGCTGTCTTGTCTCAATTTCCAATCATCTTTCTTCCCTTCGCCTTTCTCTGAATCCTGATAAATCCAAAATTATGTGGATCCTACCTCAACGCCTCGCCGTAGAACCTCCTTCCGTATCACTAAATTCTACAATTCTTCCTATCGTTGATAATCTCGTTTTCCTAGGCTTTTAGTATTTTCAGGCTTTTATCGAATTTTAGTATTTTTATTTAATATTTGTAAAACTGATGAATGACGCTTCTTGGATATGGTTCTTCCGCCGTATTCATCCGCATTCTTCCGAAATATTCATCTTTCTGAATTATCTTCTAAATAATAAAATGTAATCTACGGAATTATTTAATCTTAGGAACGAAGTGAAATTTATTTTTAAAAATAACAAAAAGGCTACATTTTCATAAATGATATTGAAACATTGTTTGAAAAACTGTCCTGATTTTTTTACAAACTTTAATCTACATAATAAGTTTTTAAACTAATTATGTAAATCGTATTAGATGAAGTACTGTTATTGCTTTTAAATATACAAGTAATAAAAGGTACTTTTTATTACGTTTTTGGTACTTTTGGTGTTTAAATAAACAGCATTGGTTTCTTCAAGATGATTGCAGGATTTTTCGAGTAAATATTGACTAAATCTTTCAAATTAAACTATTTTTCACACTCTGCGTATAATATCATATATTTCACAAATAGTCAATAAGAAGGATCTGTATAAGATAGCAAATTGGGTCGCCTTCTGACCCAATTTTTCACGCTCTGCGTATAATCGCATATATTTCACAAATAGTCAATAAGAAGGATCTTTATAAGATAGCAAATTGGGTCGCCTTCTGACCCATTTTTTCACGCTCTGCGTATAATCGCATATATTTCACAAATAGTCAATAAGAAGGATATGTATAAGATAGCAAATTGGGTCGCCTTCTGACCCAATTTTTCACGCTCTGCGTATAATCGCATATATTTCATAAATAGTCAATAAGAAGGATCTGTATAACATAGCAAATTGGGTCTCCTCTGACCCAATTCCCACTCATTTGCTTAAAAATATCTGCTCCTCTATCGTACCCTTACTAACCACATTGTTCAACTCCTCCATCAGTAGCCGTGCATTTCCTTCCATCTGGAAATGCGCCACTGTTCGTCCTCTCATCAAAAAGCAATCTCTCGACTCCTCACTACCATCTTCGTATCGTCCTATCTCACTTCTCCCAACCCTCACTAAACTCCTTAAGCGTCTCGTGCATAAGCAAGTTAACACATATCTCTTTTCCTCCAACTTATTTCCTTCATTCCAAGCCGCTTTTTGCTCTAATTACTCTACCGAAATTGCCTGTCTTAAAGTTTATAATGACTTACTCATATCGCGCGATCATAAATTATGTAGTGTCATAGTTTCTCTTGATCTATCATCTGCTTTTGACATCGTCGATCACTCTATTATTCCCCATCGTCTTCGTCATGATTATGGCTTCTCTTTACCCACTGTATCACGGCTTTCTTCATATCTATCAAACCGTACATTTCCCCTCTATTCTAACTCTTATCTCCCATCCTTCGTCCATCCCGTCCGGTGTCCCACAAGGCTCTGTATTAGGCCCTGTGATTTTCTCTCTTCTTCTCGGTGATTTGTCTTCGATTTCTCATAAATTTAACTTCCATGTTATGCAATATGCTGATAACATTCTCATCTATGCTCATGTACCTGTTTATCGTATTCACGATCTTAGTGTTTCTGCTTCCGACTGTCTTGTTTCAATTTCCAATCATCTTTCTTCCTTTCGCCTTTCTCTGAATCCTGATAAATCCAAAATAATGTGGATCTTTTCTCGACGTTTCGGCGTAGAACCTCTCTCCGTATCACTAAATTCTACAATTATCCCTATCATTGGCAATCTCGTTTTCCTAGGCTTCCATTTCGACAACAGATTTTCACTTAAACCTTATCTTAAAGATAAAGTACGCTCATCTACCCTGATTCTCCACAGCCTCCGTCAAATTCTTAAATTGATTGATTTCCCTTCATGTATGACTCTCATATCATCTATCCTTTTTTCTAGACTCGATTATTGTCTTAGTCTATTTTCCAACTCACCTAAATTCACTCTTCTTTCCCTACAACGCATCGTCAACACAGCCGTCCGAATTCTCCTCCGTCTTCGTCGTTTTGATCATGCCATCTTGCTTATTTGCCTACAATTTACTGTCGTGTTCAAATTCGTCTTCTCGTTGCTTTCCGCCTTGTAACTTTTCATACACCTTCATTTCTCAACCGGCAACATTTCCGAAAGGCGGACACAAAAAATGAAAGATGTTTTTTAAATGTTTAATATAGGTCTTTCGTTTTTTGTAATTTTTTTCTTGCCTAGTTGTGTCCGCTTTTCGGAAATGTTGCCTCTCAACCTTCCTTTTCTTGATAATTCTTGTCCTGTTTACTGTTCCTTGCGTTCCTGTAATTCCCTTCTTTTACATGTCCCAAACTACTCTACTTATTTTGGACTCCGTTCCTTCCTGGTGGCTGCTCCTCTATCGTGGAATAATCTGCCCATTCATATACGACAATCAACTTCCCTGCAGTGCTTCAAACGCTAAATCCGATCCCAATAATATTACACACAATCGGCTTGGAGGAACCCTAATTATAGTAAGCGGCCGCTTATTTAGCGTTTGTCATTAGACGGATACCACACTAAATTTTGCTCAATTCGGTTTCCTTTCCATTCTCGCTGCGCGAATTGCTTTTGTCTATTTTGCTCGCAACAGTGCTCTGAGTTCTACATGTTTTCAACTGCTCATTTTTGTCATCTATGCCACTGAGACAGATTGATCAAGGGCTTTTGTAATTTTGTAATTCCGTAGATGCTTATATGCGGTTTCTACATACCCATGCAAGGCAGCCCTTATGTCCTGATTTCTCAGCTGATACAGCTCAACTTTTGTACTTTGATTTTAATTTATTTATTTTGCCCTATGCCGAGAGGCTTAAATAGGATAATAAATATCCGCATTATTGTTATTATTATAGAGAATTGCTATTAGAATTATTATTAGTTATTTATTTTTTATTGTAAAAAATATTGAATATTTTATTATTTTATATAAAATACATAGACTCAGTTATCTAATCTCTGATTTTCCATAACTTTGAATTTTTATTGTACTTGTTTAGTATTTCCCTGCAGGAATAGACTAAACTCAAAGGCAAAGCTTTTTGTATAGATCGCTAGGATTTTCTACCTCACTTGCAATCATGAGCGTGGATTTGTAAAAAACAAAGTAAAATAAGGTCTTAATAAAAAAATTCGGTATCCTCGTTATATCTAAGAATCTGAAGTTATCAGTAATATAATTAATAAAAATCGCTTTCTTCTTTGCACGTCTTAATAAAAGACGGTCTTAATAAAAATAGAGTCTTAATAAAAAAATAGGTACAAAACAGCAAAATTATATACAAAACAGCAAAAGTATATATAGATGGATAACAAAAATAGATGGATAATAAACAATATGTTTCGTATTAGAATAAGGAACTCGATAATAAATTTCATCAGCGGAAATACGCCATTAGCGCGTATTTGGCCCTGCTGTTATGTTGGGTCGAGGAATAGGGGCCAAAACCAGATAACATAGCAGTTCCTTCCGATGCCCTCTCATTCTTACTCTGATACATTCTCTTATTTATTAGTCAATTCAAAAAATTGATTATTGTGAATTTTAATAATAAATTCTATTTTAATTTAAATTCTATTCCTTTTAAAATGCTAACAAATTTTAAAAGTAGTTATTGATATTTTTAACAGTTCCATTTCGTGCATCCCAATTCGCACTCAGACAGACTTTGGAAAAACATTCAAGAGTGTTGATCATGATATTCTATTGAATAATATGAATATCAGTGATTTCCCTCTCTAGCAAGTTGCTTGGGTATATTCGTTTCTTTCCGGGCGTAGTCAGTTTATTTCATATAACGGATATCGCTCAGATGTGCTTCCGATACTCGCAGGAATGCCTCAGGGCGGTGTTATTTCGCCAATTTTATTCGCCATATATGTAAATGATCTCATGCCCTCGCTTATTAACTCGTGCGGAATCAAATTCGCGGACGACTATACGATGATGATCTTGATGTAATTAAAAAATATGTCGAAATTGTATTAGGTAAGGTCATGGATTGGTGTCTTAAGAATAAAATTAAATTAAATTTCTCGAAATGTAAAGTAATGCCGTTTTGTCCATCCCACAGAAGATCTTTGCATATATCACATATTTTAGTTCATGATAAGAATGTTGAGATGGTAAATAAATTTAAAATACTCAGTATTCTATTGATCCAAGATCTATCTTGGAATGCTTACCTCAGCAATGCACTCAAGCAATGTTCTTAGCGGCTATTTCTATTTAAAAATACTAAAAAGAGAGGGTTCACCTACTCAGTATCTCCACTATGTTTACAAATCTCATATTTAATCAATTTTAACATATTCTTGCCTATTATTTATGGATTGCTCCAAATATTTGATCTTAAACTTATCTAGGATACACCACCTAGCTAGCAAGATTTGCGGTGTCCCTTTTGTACCATTGTAATTAATCCCCTCTAAAATACTCGTGAAGAAAGCGGTGTCTACTAAATTACTTGCCTTTCCTTGAAATTTTCTCGCAAAATAGTACTTCAATCATAACTTAACACATAACAGAAGACTGAAGGTACCATTCGTTCGAACGGAAAAATCAAAATAAGTGATTTCCCTATGTTGTTTGTCTTTTGTACTCACTAATGTAACGTTATTATTTTTTCTCTTTTTTTCGATTTTTGAAATCTCTCTTGTGATATTATTTTTTATGCGTGTACATTTTATAAGCTAATATAGTCGCTTCTTAAATAAAGGAATTATTATTGTTATATAAATATGAATTGTCTAAAATCTTATATAATTATTTATTATTTATCTTTATTTTTACGTAGAATCATACGATCTGATTAATAAAAACTCGGTATCCCCGTCATATAAGAATCTGAGGTCATCAGTAGTAGACTTAATAAAGGTCACGCTTTCTTCTTTGTTCGTTTTGATAAAATACGATCTTAATTAAAAAATAAAGTCTTAAAAAGAAGGTATTCCTGTTATATCTAAGAATTTGAGGTTATCAGTAATGAACTTAATAAAGGTATTATTTTTCTCTTTGCACGTTAAAAAATTGATAGCTTAGATGGTCGAAAGTTCTTGTTTATTATTTTCAACTAAAGTGTTTGATAGTATTTCTTAAGTTGTCAAAATCTGCTACATTTTATCTTGGAATAAAGCGTAATATTAATTTCTTCTATTGCATAGTATTTTTAAAGAAATCTCATTGGAAAATACGGTAATTCTAATGTCATATGATGTATAGTATTTTTGACGAAAATACTATAATCACATTGTAGTATAATTAAATACTTTAATTATACTTTTTATAATTAAAGTTTCCAAATTATATTCCAATGAATTCTATTTGATTCAAAAACAATTATAAATAATATTTAAATTAACGCCATCTCGAGTATTCTACGCTTAGAAGATCCACCAAACGCATAATTTCCTTACAAAACTCAAATTTTTAAATTTTAAATTTAACTGCTGCTTGTGCAGTTTTCAGATTATTGGATTTTGGTTTATTCGCTGTCAGTGTATTTGTAGACCAATTTATAGAGGTCTTAAGATGAGTGTAATTGCTAATGCCCCCGCCAATCAATCGATAGAGCGTATATACCAGAAGAAGACTCAACTTGAGCACATTCTAATCAGACCTGATACTTATATCGGTAGTGTTGAGAAGAGCACCCAAGAGATGTGGGTAGCCAGTGAGATTCAGGAAGGTGACGAAATTATTACTAAAATGGTCAAGAAGCAAATCACCTTCGTACCTGGTCTTTACAAAATCTTCGACGAAATTCTAGTCAATGCGGCTGATAACAAGCAAAGAGACAAAAGCATGTCCAATCTTAAAGTCGATATCAATGTTGAAAAATGTAGAATTCGCATTTACAATGATGGAAAAGGTATCCCAGTTACTATGCATAAGAAAGAACAGGTTTTTGTACCTACACTTATTTTTGGGCATCTGCTAACATCTAGTAACTTCGACGATAATCAAAAAAAAGTAACTGGTGGTCGTAACGGCTACGGTGCAAAATTATGCAATGTGTTTAGTACAGAATTCATGGTTGAAACAAGTTGCAAGGATTTTAAAAAATCATTTCGTCAAACTTGGCGCAGTAATATGTCATCTCCTGACGAACCTGAAATCGACGCCGCTCATAGTAAAGACTTCACCCGGGTTACATTTATACCTGATCTACAAAGATTCAAAATGGATTCACTGGATGAAGATATTGTTGGCCTCTTTAAGCGGCGAGTCTACGATATCGCAGCATCGTGTACTGGTGTTAATGTTTACTTAAACGGCAAGAAACTACCGGTAAACTCGTTTGAAGATTATGTTAAATTATATATTCAGGATGGGATTAATGAGTTGACGGGTGAACCACTTCCATTGGTTCACCAAAAGATCAATGATCGTTGGGAAATTGCGGTAACCAGTTCCGATTCGGGATTTCAGCAGATGAGTTTTGTAAATAGTATCGCAACAACAAAGGGTGGTAAGCACGTAGATTACATAACTGATCAAATCGTAAATAAACTTCAGGAATCTGTTAAACGAAAAAACAAAACCGGTGCCGAGATTAAATCTCATCAGCTTAAAAGTCATTTATGGGTATTTATAAATTGCCTTGTAGAAAATCCAAGCTTTGATTCACAAACTAAGGAATTTATGACTCTGGCAGCTCGAAGTTTTGGCTCAAAATGTGAAATTTCTGACGACTTTGTAAAGAAAGTTCGAGATCGTTGTGGTACGGTTGAATCTGTTCTCAGATGGGCTGAATTTAAGCAAAAGGCCCTTCTTGAAAAGAAAGGCGGCGGTAGTAAGACTAGTAAATTAAAAGGTATCCCTAAGCTTGATGATGCTAACGACGCCGGTACGAAGAATAGTATATTTTGTACTCTAATTGTCACCGAAGGAGACTCGGCTAAAACTCTAGCCGTTTCTGGCTTAGGTGTTGTCGGACGCGATCGATATGGTATATTTCCCCTTCGTGGTAAACTCTTAAATGTTCGTGAAGCGAATAGTACTCAAATTATGAATAATTCAGAAATTACGAACTTGTGCAAAATTATCGGTCTACAGTATAAAGAGAAATATGATCGTCCCGAGAGTGTGCGTCAGCTACGCTATGGTAAGTTAATGATTATGGCTGATCAAGATCAAGATGGTTCTCATATTAAAGGATTGGTTATAAACTTTATTCACCATAATTGGCCAAATCTTATAAAATATGGTTTCATAGAAGAATTTATTACTCCAATAGTTAAAGCGTTTAAAGGCAACAATGAAAGGTTGTTTTATTCAATGCCTGAGTTTGAAGAATGGCAATCTCAAACTGAAGACTGGATTAGATGGCGAATCAAATACTACAAAGGTCTCGGTACCAGCACGTCTAAAGAAGCCAAAGAGTATTTTCAGGATATGCTGCGTCATCGTATATTGTTTAACTATGCTGGCCCAAGAGATGATCTTGCTTTGACGTTAGCTTTTAGCAAAGCATTGATCGAAGAGCGTAAAGACTGGTTGACTAGATGGATGGACGAACGAAAACGACGTCGTGACGAGAATCTGTCAGACGACTATCTCTATCGAAAGGATACGCGAGCAATTAACTATAACTCGTTTGTTAATAAAGAACTCGTATTATTCTCAAATTTAGATAATGAGAGATCGTTACCTTCCATGGTAGATGGGTTGAAACCGGGTCAACGTAAAGTTTTATTTACGTGCTTTAAAAGAAATCTTGTAAAAGAATTGAAAGTTGCCCAGCTTGCTGGTAGTGTTGCTGAACTATCAAGTTATCATCACGGCGAACAGTCCCTTATGAGTACAATAGTAAACTTGGCTCACGATTTTGTTGGTAGTAATAATATCAACTTGTTACTTCCGATTGGTCAGTTTGGAACTCGTATAATGGGTGGAAAAGACGCCGCCAGTGCTCGATACATCTTCACCGCCTTGAACCCAATAACTAGATTTATTTTTACCAAGCAGGATGATCCTGTTCTTAATTACATTAACGATGATGGGCAATTTGTAGAACCTGATTGGTACTGTCCAATCATTCCGATGGTTTTGGTTAACGGTTCTGATGGTATTGGGACTGGATGGTCTACAAAAGTACCTAATTACAATCCTACAGATATTATTGAATGTTTGAAGCTAATGATTGAAGGTAAAGAACCAAAAGAATTATTGCCATTTTATCGTAATTTCCGTGGCACTATTCAAAAAATAGACGGATCCAAAGTCCATGTTAATGGAGAAGTTTCTATTTTAGATGAACAAACAATTGAAATTAGTGAGCTGCCAATTGGAGTATGGACACAACAATATAAGGACACAGTTATCGAGGCTTTGCTAACTGGCACTGCTAGCACAGCTTCCGCTGATGATGGAAAGGGTAAAAGGGCTCGTAACGCTACTACTACTAAACGAGCAAAGCCTAATCAGCCTGATCAATCCAAGCGAAATGGAGCTTCTTCGTTACCTGCTTCCTGCCAGATGATATCTGATTATAAAGAATACAATACGGACATAACTGTAAGATTCGTAATTAAGGTAACCGATGAGCAGATGCGAAAAATAAAACAGGAAGGATTTCATAAGGTATTTCGTTTGCAGAAGCCATTGAGTCTTGCGAATATGGTGATGTTTGATGCTAGCGGTAGGTTACGTCGTTACGAAAAGGTGCAGGACATACTAAAAGATTTCTTCACAGTTCGTTTATCAGTTTACGAAGAACAGAAAAAATACAGAATAGGGCAGTTGTCAGCTGAAAGCCTTCGTCTAGATAATATGGCCCGCTTTATTCTCGAGAAAATTGACGGCACCATTAAAGTTGAAAATGTTAAAAAGAAAACAATATTAGAAACGTTGAAACAACGAAATTACGACCCTGACCCGGTTTCTGCTTGGAAAGCTAAAATATCAAAATCCAAATCTAGTGTAATTGAAGAGCTACAGCGAGAAATTGAGGAAAATGATAATCAGCCTGAAGACGAATCAAGTAAATCTACAGATTACGATTACCTTTTAGGCATGGCGCTTTGGAGTCTTACTATGGAGCGGAAGGATGATCTGCTACGTCAACAGAAGCAAAAAGCTGACGAACTCCAAGCAATTAAAGCCAAAAGTGAACGCCGGTTATGGCTTGACGATTTAGAAGCACTCGAAGAAGAGATTATTAAACAGAAAACAAAGGAAATAAATGCATTAATATCATCTCGTTCAGCTGCCGGCGCAACAGGTAAGAAAGCTGCCAAACAAAAAAGCAAGATCAACCCAAATACCTTACCTAGCGAAATAGGGGAACGCGTTAAGCCTCCAGCGGTCTCTGCGAAACTCGGTGATAGTGTTGACGCTAATTTTTCACCACCAGCAATAGCGTTGAATAATAACGATAAGTCCGACACAAATAAGATTGGGACATACGTTGTACGTAGGTGTAAAATGGTAGATGCACTAATGGATCCAACGATAACAGATGATATAGTTAGTCAGTTTGTAGATGACACAAAAGCTAAAAAGGGTAAGGTCGGACGAGTTGTCGTTGAAAAGTCGGGTAGTCGCGGCAAGGCTAAAAATGGTGTTGGTGCTGGTGATGATATATTACCAAATGACGAATCAAAGAAAAAGAATTCTAATAAACAGATTACAACAGGCGATGACAATTCCTCTAATGAAAAACAGACAGATGTGGCTAAATTTTTCAAAAGGACGTCTAAAAAGCAGTTAGTTGACGGCAGCGACGAGGAAGAGGAACCTATAGTTAGACAACCTAGACCCGCGAGGAAAGCTGCCAAAAATGCTATCTACATTGGATCTGATTCAGAAGAGATGAGTAACGAAAATTCCGACGATGATATCAGCATACAGCCATCAAAAAATAAGGTTACGAAGAAACCCGTTGGCAGCAAAAGAACGGCAGCGGTTGCACGAATTTCGTCGGAATCTGATTTTAGTTTAGATGTACCTTCTGACAGCGACGATGATTTCGAAGCATAATGTCAATTTATAATGTCTATCTTAGTCATATGTTGTTGATATGTCACAGTAACTGTTACATTCAGTTTATAAACACTTTGTACTATATATGTGTGTGCACTGTTAAAAACGCATACTTATCTTGTTCTTTAAATCATTTTAATATTTAATGCAAAATAAAGCTTGTCTACAGGCCAAAGTCAACTTTACTCTTTTGAACTTTGTCATTTATGCTAATTTATTTTGTATTGTATATTTTCATTGCATTTTATCAAATCTTTAACTCGAATATTTTTCATTTTTAGAACAAAAATAATAATTTTCTAATTACTTAAATAATTGTTTGATTAATTAAATAATTATTAAATAACTATTTCCTTATTATTTAATTATTTAAATTAATTTTATAATTGCTTTCGTGTTTATTTTTAATTGTCTTTTGTTATTATTTTAAAATTATGGAGTTTGTTAGATTTATTAGAGCAAATAACTGAGTCTTCGTATATTAAATTTATATATTTATATAAATAAATATAAAATAATTTAAATACAAATTAAATAATTAATTGATAATTAAATAATTATAAATAATTTAATAAGATATATAAGATTTCATATTACTCATATTAGGTGAAATTTAAAATTAAAATTTAAAATAAAGTCAATTTTTATGAATTGACTAATAAATAATAGATGTATCAGAATAAGGATTAGATGTCATCAGGAGGAACTGTTATGCTATCAGGTTTCGACCTCTATCCCTCGATTCAACATAGCAGCGGGGCCAAATACATGCTAATGATGTATTTCCTCTGATAAAACTATCTAGTATCTTATTCTAATACAAAGTATATTATTTATTATGCATCCATAAGAGTTCAAATTTATTCTTTATATTATTGTATATTATATTATATTATATAATATTATATAATATAATATATTATTATATTATTATAATATAATTATACATACAAATCGATTGGAGCTAATTACACTAATTACAATATACAATTAAAGCTACTTACAAACTCCGGTACAGCAAAGAACACCGGTATAAGGAACACCGGTACAAGGAACACCGGTACAGCAAAGCTATAAGAATCGATTAAGTGATTACAATATATAATATAAATACAATCGAATATATAAAAACATACAAATCCTAACAACGAAATTATACAACAGCCGATCAATGGTTCGCGGTAAGCCTACAGGTAGCCATCTATGCTGCACTTGTAATGGTCAGGCAGCACGATGTAAAGGATGTAGATGTACTCGAGCAGGATTGCAGTGTTACAACTGTCGAGGACAACATTGTTCAAACCGCACTCAGTTTCTTTCCGCGGCAGATACTGAAGGTCAGAGAGACCGAAATTCACTCGAAAATCTGAAACCTGATAGCCCGAAAACAATCTATGAACTTCACAACATTGTCATTCACTGGAAACCTAATTTGATTGACCTACCTCGTTGTAATGGCAGTAATGAGATTGTTGGAATTATGAGTTATTTTTACCTCAAGGCTGCTGAAGACGTCAACAGTACAATACATATGCTACAAACCGCTACAGTCTTCTCGCAATGTTTATTGCAGCGTATACCTTCAAGAAAGACCGCTGTAAACTGCAAAACTTTGAAACGCAGACTAACAAGCTGGAAAATAAAAGATTATGACTCCTTGTTCGAAGAAGGCTAATATCTTCAAACTAGTATATCATTGCGTCGTTCCTCGAAGTCATTGAATTGGATCACACAATATCAAAGTCTTGTCACCAAGGGCCGTATCAAAGCCGGTTCTTCGATATTAGAAGACAAATATGACTCAGATGTCCTCCGTCCTGATCACACAATAAATGATATCTCTGTTTTATCTCTACTTAAAGATTTACACCCTGACGCATCAACAGCTTCTCCTGATGTTCTTTTATCAGCTCCGCTGCCGAATTCAAAACCCCATCATCATTGTCGTTTCTATGCACTAGACGAGGCCGCCATTATCAAATCAAGCAGACGAATAAATGGATCGGCGGGACCATCTGGGCTTGATTCTCGAGCATGGTTTCAAATGTTAACCGATTTTGGACAGCAATCAAATTTACTTGCCAAGGTCATTGCCAAATTTGCCATTTTTGTTGCTACTGAAAAAGTGTTATCGGGCTCCCTCGATCCTTTCACCGTTTGTCGTCTAGTTGCTTTGAAGAAGAAATCTGGTGGTATCCGCCCTATCGGAATATGCAACACCATCAGGCGGATCATAAGCAAAGCGATTCTAACCATCGCACGCAATGATATACAGGATGTCGCAGGAACTACACAATTGGGAGCTTCACAAAGAGGTGGACTTGAACTTGCTATCGCGAATCTCAAAAAAGAACTAAACCTATCAACCGAAAATTGTCTAATGACTATTGATGCAAGGAACACTTTCAACCAAACAAACCGTGCAGTTGCACTTCACAATATAAATTTTGTATGTCCTGCCCTGTCATGTGCACTCCAAAATATTTAATCTAGCCCGGCTGTACTTACAATCGGTGAAAAAAGTATCTTGTCATCAGAAGGTTTCACACAAGGTGACCCTTTTGCCATGGCAGGTTTCGCTATGACTTCACTTCCGTTGATCGACACAATAAAGCGGCAGGTCCCTTCTGTTGTACAAATATGGTACGCCGACGATGCCAACTTTGTTGGACCGCTTGATATGTTAAAGAAAGTGTGGAATATTCCGCATGCAGACGGCCCAAAGTACGGCTACTTTATAAACGCAAAAAAATCAAACATATTATCGCATCTACCTATAAATAATGATCAATTGCCTGACACAAACATCAATACAACAACGACTGGAATAAACGTCCTTGGTTCACCGATTGGTTTTGATGATTATGAAGAGCAATCAATCTACGATTTGCTTGCCGGCTGGAAAGCACTAATCGAGAGATTGTGCGTAGTAGCTAAAAATGATCCGCACTTTGCATATTCAGGAATGGTCAATTCAATTCAGTCGAAGTGGATTCACATAATGCGTTCATGCAACATCACTGAAAAGGTATGGAATGAATTAGAAGATATCATAAAATCCAACTTACTCCCTAAATTTGCTACATTTAAGCTAACTAATGGAATATCGAATATACTCTGCTCCCCTTTCAAGCTAGGAGGAATAGGGATCGCCAACCCATTATTTACCGCTCATATTGAGAAAACATCATAAAGAATGCTTCTATCGACTTATGATGGAGACTCTTTAGGTGATAGTATACGCGAAAAGCAAAACACAGTACTTCATGAAATTACGCGATTCCGAAATCAAGCACATCTAGATCGTGTATCAAAAATACTAACCGACCTAGCTCCCTCCCTACAAAACACCATCAAATATGCGGCACATCTTGGTGCCTCATCGTGGCTAAGTGCCTTACCGCTAAAACACGATAAATTTTATCTATCCATCAATGAATTCACCGATGCAATCAACGCACGATATGGTAACTTGATCAAGGTCTCGATAAGCGATTGTGTTACTGCGGGTCGAATATAACCTTAGCGCACGCACTATCATGCAATTATGGAGCACTACCGATCATCCGACATAATGCAGTCCGGGATACAATAGCAAGTGCTCTGATCTTAGTTGGCCACAATGTCGGAATTGAACCGGAGTTAATGAATGTTCCTGATAATATTACCTTTGAAAACTCAGCGACAACGAACAATCAATGTGCACGGCTAGATATAGTATGCTCTGGTGTTTACGGTTCTCGATTCGAGCGAACGTTCTACGACGTTAATGTATTTTCAACACAAGCTCAATCAAACATTACTCGTGCACCTGAATCGGCCTTCGAGTACAACGAAAACCGGAAAAAATCGAAGTACAGTGAACGAGTGCGAAGAATTGAAAACAGTTCATTTGTTCCATTAGTCTTTCCAACAGCAGGAGGATTTGGCAAAGAAGCTAGCATGCTAGTGAAAACAATTGCATCGACGCTAGCACAAAAAGGACCATTAAGTTACATTGATTTAGCAGTGAAACTTAAGAGAAAGATCAGCTTCGAAATCGCTCGGTCAATATCTGCTAGTTTGCGAAGTCCACGCTCATCCCGTGGTAAGCCACTGCGTTTAGGCGAGCGAGCAGTATTACAAACAGAACAGTAACAAATAGGAATACTCCAGTACTCATTTTCGGAAAAACAAAATCTTTTGTTTATAATAATAAATTTCTCTCTTTAAAAAATATAATATATTATATTATTATAATATAATATAATATAATATAATAATATAATATTTATATTATATTATTCATGCTCATTCATGAGCATGAATGATCATGCAAAAATATGTTTCTTGTAAATAATATTTTCTCCGAAATAAATATACAATTTATATTTATATGTTTATATTTATAAAAATTAGTTAGATGGGCCAAATACCAATTGACTAATAAATAAAAGACGTTTTATCAGAATAAGGATTATATGTCATTAGGAAAAACTGATATGTTATAAGGTTTCGATCCCTAACTCCTCTACCCAACATAGCAGCGAGCCCAAATACTTGCTAATGACGTATTTCATTTGATAAACTTTGATTATCTAGTATATTATTCTAATAAAAGAATATTATCCATTGAGTTTATATTTATTCTTAAAAATATTTGGTTAATTTATATATTCAACTGTTTTCTGTTTGATTTTGTTTTTATAGTAGCCAGTTGAAATTATGTATTTTTATTATAAAAAATATATTATTAAATATATTATAAAAAATATATTATTAAATATATTATAAATAATATATTCTTTTTATTTTATGTATATTTATGTAAATTTATTTTTTATATTATTGTGTTGATTGTTATATTTTACTATCTTCTGTTTGATGTTATTTTTATAGTAACCTAGTGTAAAATATGCATCTATTAAATTATGTAAATTGGAGAAAGCCAATATCATTACATTTAATGGCAATTCTGAAATTTTCATTATTTAATGTATTTTATTTAATATTATATGGTAATATGCACGAATGCTTATGCATAAATATGTTTTTTGTAAATTTAAATATGCCATATTTACAATATGAATTAAAAGTTTTTAATTAATGTTAAATGTTATCTTTACGATATAAATCAATAATAATTTAAATTGATAAATTTAATATTCATATCTAGATATATACCTTCTTTATCGTCAATATTGGTTTTATTAAGAATAATACCTGGATAAATTTGTTCACTTTTTAAATAAAAAGTATTAGATAATTAATATATTACACATAAATACACATATACCCTCAATGTATCGAAAAATATATTTTATATCTTTATATAATTTAGATTTATTTTTTAAACAATTATAAACAAATTTAAATTTTATAAAGCTTAAAATAAGTCAGCTATAATTGGGATACTATTACCTCCCATTAGAACACCTTTTACTTGTCGAAATATAGATGTCCCTAACTTTAAATAATTTTGATTTATTAAAATATTTAAGGATTCTAATAATTCAATTTTATCCATCTATTTATATTTACTTGATGGTTTAATTTTTGTTAGATAGGCGTTATAGTTATTATAACATGCAAAAATATGTTTCTCGTAAATTAAATGTAATCTTTACGATATAAATTAAAAGTAGTTTTTATTAATGTTAATTTATTGCTCATATCAAAATATTTACTTTCTTTATCATCAATATTGGTTTTATTTAGAAATAGGCTTTCTGGATAAATGTGCTCACTAATTGAATAAAAATTATTATAATTAAATACACATATATCATCAATGTATCCAAACATATATTTCATATCTTTATCTTGTTTAGATTTAGTTTTTAATCAGTTATGAACGAATTCATATTTTATAAAACTTAAAAACAAGTCAGCCATAATTGGGCTACTATTACCTCTAATAGGCTACTATTTATCTTTTAAATTATTTAAATGATTTTGAAGAAAGCCAATATCATTACATATTGTTGCAATTCTTAAAATTTCATTATTTAATGTATTATATTTTATATTATATTGTATGCATGAATGCTCATGCAAAAATATGTTTCTTGTAAATTTAAATATGTCATCTTTACGATATAAATTAATAGTAGTTTTAGTTAATATTAATTTAATGTTCATATCTAGATATACGTCTTCATTATCATTAATATTGGTTTTATTAAGAATAAGGCTTTATGGATAAATGTGCTCACTAATTGAATAAAAATTATTAGAATTAATACACATATATCATCAATGTATCGAAACATATATTTCATATATTTATATTGTTTAGATTTAGTTTGTTTAGATTTAGTTTGTTTAGATTTAGTTTTTACACAGTTATGAACAAATTCATATTTTATAAAACTTAAAAACAAGTCAGCTATAATTGGGCTACTATTACATCACATTGGAACACTTTTTACTTGTCTAAATATAGATGGCCCTACTTTTAAATCATTTTGATTTATCAAAATATTTAAGGATTCTATTAATTCAATTTTATCCGTATATTTATATTTACTAAATGCTTTAATTTTTGTTAGATAGGCCTTATAGTTATTATAGCATATATGTCTTTTTCCGAATATAAGATTAATTAATTTTACTAACGCTTCTTTAATATCTACTAAATCTAGATTTGTATAAAGCGTACTAAAATCGTAAGTATTTATATTTTGAAAATTTATTCCTTTTGTCTGTTCTAAAAATTCTTTTGTAGAATTAATACTGAAATAGTGTTTTATACCAGTATTAATTTCGATTACTTTGCAATATTTTTGAAGTGTGCTTTAATTACTTTAAGTATTTTATTCATATAATATACACCTAATTATTCCGTCAATTTTTTAACGTTTCTTCTCTCTTTATCACAAAAAGTTATTAAGAGCTTATTTTGCTTTTAAAAAGAATTCGTTAAGAAAATATGATGTATTTCTATATTTTGATTGCATACACGATTCCTTAATATTGCTTTGCCGGTTTAGTTTCTTGCAAAACCAACAAACAACTGGTAAAACGATCCATATCGACTAGTAGCCGATAGTGCTGCTAGTTGGGAATTAAATACGTAATATATAGCTATACATATAGCTTACAGTTCGTAGTGTCCTGTCCTCTTTAAATAAGGTGAATAAAGGAAAGTAGAAATTTACATTCTGGTGGATTAATATAATGTGAAGCAGTTATCTCTAGCACCTGTTATAGACGCAAATATCCAAATTACAATAAAGAATTTCTTTGTAGATATAGCGTAAGGAGAAACGTAAACATGCTGACTGCTGATTGTCAGGTTTCGTAAACTAGTTTATTAATAATCATTAATTTTATATTTTGCTTTGATTTCGTCTTGCTCAGTAGTATTTGCTTGTTTAAGATTATCAAATTTAATCATACATGTATTTGTCTTTCAATTAATTAAATTGGAAGCTTGCTTAAAGTGTACGAAATGTGAGATATTTAACATATCAGCTTTCATATTTTCTTTTGCATCATCCAAATTCATCACCATTTGATTTGCTAAAAATTCATTAATTCATATGATATAATGTATGTCGTTTCATTATTTGATTAACTATTCGTTAAGTATTTGTTAAGTACAACGATCAATATAAAAATCGTAATTATTAATATCTAGTAATAATTTTTATTTAATATTAATTTAATAAATATCAATTTAGTGTTTAATTTGTATTTTCAATTTTGGCATATTATACTACATATTAAAATCCATATTATGTACATATTATTTAACTAATATTTACAAGGTAAATATGCATATACAAATCTAATGAAAAAAGGAAAAATGGATAAAGAAATTATTGATTCTTCAAGACCACTACTCTTTTCAATTCACAGAATTTAGCTGAAATTTATATTTTTTGTTGATAGTTTAATTAACTATTAATTATATTCAGATTATTTTTAAGAAAACAATTTCAAACATATATCTTAGTCATCATATAGTAACAGAGAACAATTTAACCCTTTTTGTATTTTTAAAAGTTTAATCAGTTATTTAAATTCGTCGGCTTTGCTGATAACTTTAATTTATCTCTATCTACGTAAATAATTATATACATTGAAAGACAGGATTTTTTTAATTATTTGCGTATATTGATTAATGCTATTTGAATTATTGCAAATAGTAACAAATGAAGGCTAGGAGGCATAACTAAATTATTTCTTTATAACTAATTTTAACATAACAATCAAATTATAAAAAAGTTTATTAATTTAAGCTGTTAAATTCTAACAATGAATAGAGTAGTGGTCTTGAAAAATCAATAATTTATTTATTTTAATTTATTTAATCTTTTTTATTTTATTTATTCAACAAATTAGTATTTGTTAAAAATAATAATTTAATCTATCTATTTAATTTTATTAATTTTGCAAATTAGTATATTTTATAAAAATATTAAATATAGACCTTTTAAATTATGTATATTTTAACAAGTTTTGAATTTACAATTTTGAATTTATATAACTTGTAATTAATCAATTAATTAATCAATTGTAATTAATTTATTTTATCTGTTTTATTTTATTAATTCAACAAATTAGTTTTTGTTAAAAATAATAATTTAATCTATCTATTTAATTTTATTAATTTTGCAAATTAGTATATTTTATATTTGAATTTATATAAATTGTAATTAATCAATTAGTTTAAATCGATTAAATAAATATTAATTTATTAATTCATAATTAATTAATTATGAATAAGATAAACAACTTCAATCATTAGTTTAAATTCAGAAAATTATTTTCATTTTTTAAACAAAACTCAGAAGAGCTTTTGTTTAAAATTAAAACTTCCTTAATGAAATTTACATATTTTTAATGAACTGCAAAGCACTTTTGTATTTAACTATATATTTTGTATATTTAACCATATATATGTTTAAGAAGTCGAGAGTGCGGTGATTTTCTTGTTTGTCTTTAGAATTTCTCGTAGGAATATCGAGTTTTTATATTTTACTTATTTATAGTTTATCTACAGATGTTACTTTTTTACACGATAATGTTTGTACGGCAATTTTTATTTTGCTGCATTTGCATTATGCTGCCTTCAGACCATATTAACTAGACTTTTGTTTCTGGTGATGTTCATAATAATCTATATTCACAATATAATACAATACATTCCTTTTTGAGTTCCTATATAAATTTTCACAATTTATTGTGAAATATAAATTTTTATTTAAAATATCAAATATTCGATAGCCAACTGCTGTCATAATTAGGACAAAATTTTATCCTGATGATGATAGCATTTGGCTATCAGAAATTCGATATTTAAAATAAAAAAAATTCTATTTTACTCTCTCCACTAATAAATAATAGAAACCAATAAGTGAACATTTAATTTATAATATTTTATAATATTTGATCTTTTTTATTCCATTATTTCTAAAATTATATAAGTTATTGTATTTTAGCAACTTTAAATATATTTAATTTTTTTTAATTTAATTATTTTGAATATATTGTTACGAAAAATCGTTTGAAACTGCTTCCAGGAGCCAAAGATGACACAATTGATTGTTAATCCATATTTGCTTCTAAATATAACTGGATTTCGATCATTAATTCCATCAGTTTTATGCATCACTACGAGACGCTCCTAACCACTTATCAGTTATCGTCAGTTGGATATAGTGGTTAGGGTGTGTTTCGAAATTATATTTATATATAAATATATTATATTTAAATTTTAATACAACTTTTTTAATTAACACGAACAGGAAAGTATAAACCTGCATGCTTTTTTACAACCTTCGTCGGAAGCTTAACCCGGAATGCGCCTACCACAGACGCCTAGCCCCCAATGGGCGTTTCGACCTTAGTCTACTCATCACTACAGGGTGGTCTCATCAGTGTGGCCCTGTAGCTACACAACTTCGACAGTACTTAATCCTTAGTAAACCGCTGAATGGAAGTCACTAAGCGCACGCTCGAAGTTGTGTAGCTACAGGGCCACACTGATGAGACCATCCTGTAGTGATGAGTAGACTAAGATCGAAACGCTCCATTGAGGGCTAGGCGTCTGTAATATGCGCATTCCGGGTTAAGCTTTCCGCCAAAGTTTGTAAAAAAGCATGCAGGTTTATACTTTCCTGTACGTGTTAATTAAAAAAGTTGTATTAAAATTCTTTCATACTTGATATTCCGTCACCAATAGCTAATATTTACATTTATTAAATTATATTTTTTATATAAAAATATGATATAAATATAAAATCGTCATTCGCCACGACAAACACAGGTAATTATTTAGAAATGAGATAATTACAAAATTGTTTTCAAATTTTGTAATTATTAAATCGTCTATTTTGATCTCTCTGTATATATGCATGTGGTATTGAACCGGTTGTTCACAAGATCACCCATTGATGATTATTTCTATTTAATAATATTAATTAAAATCGTGATAATAATGTATAAAACACAAATTATATATATCACTATATTTTCCTCATGAGAAGGTATATGTTCTGTACCAATGATTTTAACCCGATGTCTTCTCGAAATGGCACGGGAAGATGAATATTTGGAAAATGATCAGTAAAAGATTTAAATCGCATTTCCAACGTTTACAGACACCGATTGGTTCATAAAACGAACATTTTACATTATTTTTGGACATACAATGTAAGTAGTAGTGGTCGTGATTCTTAACAAGTTCTGCCCATGCAACTTTCGAGTACAAAAATTAATCTAAAGTCCATACATGTGAAGTATGTGAAATCAATATGCCAGCATATCTAGATTAAAAGGCAATATCACGAGTTACATAAATTAAATTTCTGCCTAAATTTAATTTACATGTAAGTAAAACTTGACGTTCGTCATTCGCCACGACAAACACAGGTAATTATTTAGAAATGAGATAATTACAAAATTGTTTTCAAATCAGCAATAATATACATTATTAATTCTAATTATTAAATCGTCTATTTTGATCTCTCTGTATATATGCATGTGGTATTGAACCGGTTGTTCACAAGATCACCCATTGATGATTATTTCTATTTAATAATATTAGGAATTATATATATATATATTTATATAACTTTTAATTTATCGATGTAGATTAACGATTCCAAACGATTTGATTTCAATTTAATCATTAGTTTAAATTCTTAATTTATAGTCTAAATTTTCAGAAATTATCACTGCACTCTTGTTATGAATGTAATTCTATGTTATTATGAAAAGTTCTTTCTGATCTTTTAGTTTCCAAGTTTACTTTTTTATGTTTCAAAATAGGAATTATATTTGGAAATGATCGTATATTACAAGTATATCTCTGATTTCTGACACAAGTGACATTCTACATGTATCTGTTGTAGATTTATTAAAAATCAAACGCACCTTCAATGACGGGTACGTTGAAGAGTTTAACACACTCAAAACTTTGGCATAAACGAGTTCTTCGAGAAGTGCGTAAACTTTTGGGAACTGTTCCAAAGGATAGAATCTACAAACCACTCAAAAGGATGAAACGCAGAACAGTGGTTATCCAGATTGATAAGTAAAAATATGAACTCAACGATATTGACTTACGGTTAAACGATTTAAAATGTATAAAAATACCTTTTTGAATTAAATTTTTGCTGTTCAAAAATGTTAATGAATACTTCATAGCGAACAATACTTTAATTTAAATAATAATACGCGGTGATTAATAAATCCATAATTAATAAATGTTTCATACATGATTAACACTATAATTCCGATCCTTTAATGATTAGGCTCTAATGATTTGTAACGCTAATGCGATCTTGTTAAACTTTTGTTTGACGTAATATGAAACTATTTTGTCAAACCGCTTGCGAGAAACAGCTGAATTGTACCTGAGTTAATTTTTTCTGTTTATGTTTAAAAATGCCCATCAAGTAAGCCAGTTTATTGCAAATACTTTATTCCTGAATCGATACTTGGCATGCGAGTGTTGATTTAAAAGCTGTTAGAGTGCCATCATCAAAATTCAACTTTGAAATGTTTTAGATTTTAATTCTTCGGCAATCGTATATTTAAAATCTAAAATTTCACCGTAATATTTTTATCGCTCAAATTTATTGCGATTTACAAAGCGGTACATTACGTTAAACATAAAAATATTCTACTTGATTGCATCTATGAGTTGAAATTTTTCTGATTGTGGCACGATATCATCCTCACAGGTATTAATCTTATTTTTGATACAGCAGAACGCTACTAATCAGTCTGGGTGGGTCTCATCAGCTGCTGACCCAGACCTACATTTCACGTTTCGACCCTTATTATCTGATTTCTCCGTACATTTATGCTGATCGGATTAGCATAAATGTACGGAGAAAGCAGATAATATGGGTTGAAACGTGAAATGTAGGTCTGGGTCAGCAGCTGATGAGACCCACCCAGACTGATTAGTAGCGTCCTGCTGTATCAAAAATAAGATCAATACCTGTGAGGATGATATCGTGCCACAATCGGAAAAATAAAAATATTCCTTTTTATGCAGCAAAAAGAAATTTTATAAGAAACAAGCTATATGTCTGTGAACACTTTGTTAGTCGGTATCAATAGCTTCTAGAGAAGCTATTGATACCTACTAACTATTTTTGTTTAAAAAAATTTCTTACGCCTAAGAACAAAGTGTTCACAGAAATATACTGATCTTGATCGAAAAGCGACTAAACATTATCTGCAATGACCGGAGAGCAAAGACCTTTTTTACTTGAACGCATAAGCGCGGTGATAAAAGAATTTACAAAATTTGTTAATTCTGCTTCCAAATAAAAAAATACAAAATTCGTTCATTCTGCTATAAAATAAAAAAAAATTACAAAATTCGTTCATTCTGCTATAAAATAAAAAATAACAAAATTCGTTCATTCTGCATGCAGATTTAAAAGAACTTATAAAATTAACCATGGCAACGACAAAATCACTGTACGATGTGATTTTTCACCTTCATCGAACTTACCTTAGCACAATCGATGCCAAGTAAAAGTAGCGATTTAAATCAAACAAGGAGACAGCATTCGGCAGTTAAACTGCATATTGAACAAATTGAGCAGAAATGTATGGCAACTGCGTACACTGATGAAATGTCGAAATCGGAGTTGAGAGTACCAGCATTTAAAGACCTTCCGCTTCGGCAAGTAATTGGGCCCTTAAATACCGTTTACAGGTTTCCGTTTTTTACAAGAAATGAACAACAGAAAGCAAATGAAATTGATTTACCTATGATTTCACATCGTTGTAAAACATTCAATACTGAAAGAGGTATTAACAGCAGTGCAAGAACAGATAGCTCAGGTGAAGAATCTACAATCGGTGAAGATAGTCATTACGATAATCAATGCACAATATCACGAACCTTTATTAAAAACAATTACGAAGTTACGCTTGAATGTGCTTCCCCAGAAACTATGGTATTGGTAAATGACAACTACGCGAATATAAGAAAGTCTAATTGTTTCAATGCATTCCCCGATCTAATCGTTATTCCATCTAGGAATCAGTCAGTTGATTTGGATAGGTGTCCAACAATACTTTATCGTGTGTTCAAGTGTTCAACTCTTAAACGGTACAGCTTACCGAATTTGAATATGCTTGTCTGCATCATACTCTCATTCATTTCACAATTTAATGTTTAACTTTATTCAATCCACTTAAAATTAATTAATATTACCCTGATAAATGAATATAAGCAGATAAGGCTGTTTTCATTAACTTTATAAATGTTATTTTGCACTTGGACATTAGCTCAAAGTAAAATAATCTATTTTGACTGTAAACTCCGTTAGAATCATGTATATTTTCTAAGACCTTATAAAAGATTTTGTTAACCGTAAAGATTTTGTCGTGAAATCGTATTTTCCGTGAAATCCCTAAGTATCCAGCGGATTCCAGATTAACTTTTTAACTCGGGGATAAATTCGGTATGTTTTATGTATCAGCAAGTTACTTTTTAAAAACCAATGCTCTCATTGTTAAATCTGCCTTTCTCGTACGTGACGCCATCATATTCACTTATTAGATAATTCGGCGTAATTATTTAATTACTATCTTATTTACAATAAGCTATATAATTTAACCAATTTTCAGATATTTAGATAAATCTGCAAAACCATTATTTTTAAGAGAGATGAGAGGATTCTTTGGGAAATAGTTTATGTCCAGTTTAGTAGCCTCAAAGGAATCGACAAAACGGTAACTTTTACCGCTTCGTCATCGTTTTTATTCATCAGTGCCGAGTACCTTCCACAGTTGGATGCAGATCAGAACCGGCAGCCACACGAGTATATCAAAACATACTTAGAGCTAGAACAATCTAGCAATCTCAATATTGCAATCCTAATTGGCTTGACGTGCTTCACCCAAAGCATTATTAGCAAATAGTACTGGCTAATGTCATCGCAGTCTCTTCACCTCAAGGATCATCATCAAATAGTACTGGCTAATGTCATCGCAGTCTCTAATATATCCGCCATCTAGTTGAGTATGAATCTTTTATGAGAGATGAGATAATTTCGAGTGAAATAGTTTGATCCGTTTTGCAGCCACGAAAGAATCAGCATGCAGTAACTAGTACCGTTTCGTCATTCTTTTGACTCATCAGTGCCGAGTACCTGCCACTCCTGGATGCAGATGAGATCCGTCAAACGCACGAGTATGTCAAAACATTTAGCTAGAACAATTTAGCAACCTCAATATTGCAATCCTAATTGGATCGACGTGCTTCACCTCAAGGATCATCATCAAATGGTACTGGCTACTGTCATCGCAGTCTCTAATATATCCGCCATCTAGTTGAGTATGAATCTTTTATGAGAGATGAGAGAATTTCGAGTTAAATAGTTTATGATACGTTTGGCAGCCACTAAAGAATCGGCATACGGTAACTAGTACCGTTTCGTCATGATTTTGACTCATCAGTGCGGGGTACCTTACACTGCTGAATGCAGATGAGGACCGGCAGAAAAACGAGTATGTCAAAACGATGACGAAACGGTTCTAGTTACCGTTTTGTCGAATCTTTTGTGACTGCAAAACTATTTATAAGCTATTTCCCATGGAATAGTTTAAACTAAGTCATTTAATCAATTTTCAAATATTTAGATAAATCTGCAAAACCATTATTTTAAAAATATTTGAAATTGTTAAAAATATAAAAAAAATATTTTAAAATTCTTTGTCAATTTTTTAATTGATTTCCTCGATATACTACTTTCACAAATGATTAAAAATATCAACTAATAAAATCGGTGTGTCAATTAGTTATCAGTGAAGGAATCATTATTATACCAGGCATTGACTATTTTCTTCTGTATTAAAGGAAATAATACCATATTAAAGAATAAACGCTTTAAAGAATTGTAATCACATATCTTGGATAACACAAATATAAGACATATTGATCTTTATCATTCGCAAGAATGTCTAGTATACTATAAAAATTTGTATATACTTAGAACTGTGATAATTCTGACGTAGGTGAGGATTTCGCGCAATGGCTCAGTATGACAGACAAGCATCTTCTCATTCCGGACTGTAATAGATAGAGGCTTCCATGATCCAATTCATATTATGATGTGTTATGATTGCAAACATATCAAGTCCAGTAATTACTCGTATGAGTTCGAGAGTTTTAAATCAGATAGTGATGATACGAATAGAAGAGGAAATTATATAGTAAGAGAGTCTAGTTCAATTCGGATTGTAGATAAAGGTGGAGATGAACATACCGATTCTCGTATAGATAAAGATGTTAGTGAACACGACCCTGATGTTCACGATAATCACACAATTGAAGATAGAGATGATAATTATGTTATTGATGGAATTATTCATAAACACAGTGCTTCGGATGGAATTATGGATAAAGGGAAACATGTATTAGCTGATGCAGAGAAAACTGTTGGTGAGAGTGTGGAAGACGATAATTTTACGATCGAAGAATATAATGATTGCGATTGCAATGTTTGCGAAAGTTTGAGTTCATCTGATCGATTTGAAGATATGGGAAAAATGGCCATTGCTAATGCCCAGGAAGATGATGGTAAAAATGATTCATGTGTAATCAGTAATCATACTATCGACAATCTTGATCATTTCGTTAATGATATAAAGGTTTTGGCAATTCGATGTAAAAGTGGTATGCGTGGAGAGAATAACAGAACAAATGCAGACTGTGTTAATGAAATAAAGTGTTATTCCAAGTTAGACAGAGAAGGTGATTCAAGGGAGATGCAATGCAAACATGCTAAATGGGCAAATAGTGTTATTGTTTCCGCAAAAAGCAAAGGCGCTACTCAATATGGGTTAGAGGCCATATCAGCTTCGATCGTTTCGGATCCGACAACTACGGTACAGAGGAGCGAACAGTTGTCGCCTGAATTAATATCTGAAATAAATGATATGTTATTTAAATTACCACGACATAGTGATAATTGTGTCGAGGATAGTTTAAATATCAAAGATCCAGCGGATGATAGTGTGCAAACAAAGTGTTTGAAAAATCGAGAGGTCATTTGTCGTAAGGCTGTTATAGGAGGATACAGCATTGTGAAGCTTTGTGAATATTCAAAAGCTGGTTTATTGCAGCCATGTAAGGAATGGACTATCTTAACAGGCAAAAGTGGAAGTGGGTTTGAATGCAGAATACTTTCATTGGACAAACACAGCTACTGCAAATCGAAAACATTTACTTTACCGTTCGAAAATATGCGTCAAGCTCATCAGCGTTCACAAAACTTCAGAAGTGAGCTTACAATAAATATTGGCGGTGGCATGCACCATCTGCATAGAAGCCGAATGCTTATCCAGTTACCAGTCAATACCCCAATTAATATCGACCCAAATGTAACCGATGATTATGTTGACGTTATAAAGTGTTTTAATGTAATATCGATCACTAATTCTTATTCTTTATTATTTCCGGAATCACCGTTGCTGAAAATTTCATTGCTTAAGCAGGCATGCTGCCTTTTTCGTATAACACATCGGGCACAAATACTATCTCTTCCCTGTTGGGTAACAGAAGAGAACCAAAATATAATAACTGCAGAATGCGATTTCCTTGATTTTAACTTAAAGAATGTTGATAATTTTGTTAGTCCAACAAAGTCAAAAGAAGATATTGGTGATGACTTTCATCCTGAAATGGCAGTTTTTCACCGCTCCATAACTGATAATCATAACATCAATGATGAACATAAAGACCAAGATAAAGTAGCTGACGGTTATTTCACAAATCTAAATAGGATTCAACGACGAGTAGTACTTCATTCTGATGCTGTATATTTTAAGCCAGGATATCGTCCAGTCAATTTCGAGAACATTCAAGCTTAATGAATTCTAAGTGAATCTTTTCGAAATATCATTGCAAGCTCGGATACCTTTAGATATTCAACCAAAAGTATTATTAGTATCAACTACTACTAATGATTATTATTTTTAAATAATTTTCTAATTTTAACTTTCATATTATGTATTTCAATATCTAATTGTAGTTCTGTTTAATGAATACATTTACATTTTTTAATCAAAATTAATTTATTTTTTCTGTTTAACCTATAATTTACTTATTTTTGTAAAATGTATCTTAATTCATATATTATTAATGACATATGCATCTACGCATATGTCATTGATAATTATTTCTTTTGTAACAAAATATCATTTCCTAGTGCATTATATTTTTCTTTTACCTTTAATCCCGTATGGAAGCGAGGTCGGTTTTCAATGTACGCGTCCTCCATTGTTCACGGTTGTTAGTCATATCAGGTGCAATCGAGCAGCTTGTAATACTTGTGTAGTGTGTGGAGCCATCACTGCTTTGGTGGTCCTTTCGGACGTTTATCATCTACTTGGATTCTCTTGAATGATCATCTACTTGGATGCTCATCTGCTTGGATGATCTTATATAATTCTTATATATTCATAGTGCATTATCGATCATATTAAATTGTAAATCATACGAATATAATCAGTAATAACTGAACACTTTTTTTGAATTGCATAAATAAATTAAAAACTCAATTATAAAAAAATTTAAGTCATTAAGAACTTGTATAAATATAAACCTGAGTTTTTTTTAAATTCGTTCTATTAATTAATTAAAAAATATTGTAAATAGTTGATAATTATTGGACCTGGATATAAGAAAAGAGGAAATTATTTTTGATATTTCGATAACTACTGTTAGCATCTTCAGAAAATTAAAATTCTAATTTTCTGAAGATGCTAACAGAAGTTGGCGAAATATAAAAAATAATTTCCTCTCTTCTTTGACCCAGCTCCAATAATTATTTATAAATAATAGATCAGTATCAACTATTTAAAAACAAATATATTCGCTCTTAGATTGAAGGTAGGTGATCTATAGAAATAATTGCTTGGTGATTTATATATTTGCTGAAACATATATTCACTTTTCATCGAAAAACTGTATATAAAAATGGAGTTTTTATATGCAGTTTCTACAAAATCATAAATCAAACAAAATATTTCATAAAAATATTCACAATATTTTAAAATATTTAACATTATTTGATATTTTATATGATCAAAATTTATCTTGCCATCATCCCAATTCTATTTTATACGCATAGCTTTCAGCATAATATGATTGTTCTATATCAATCAATGTCTATTTTCAAGTAATATAAAAATTCTCGACTTATAAAATGCTAACTTATAATTCAGATTCACTTCGAATAATCACATTTTTAAAAACGTTTCTATATTTTTAAAAACTTATTAATAAAATACTAATATTTATAGATATAATCTATAATCTGTGGCTATAGATTTTTTAGGATGGACGACCCGACCTTTTACATCGATGATTATATCTTTGATGATGGCAGGAAATTATTTGAAGACAAAGATATGAATGATACTGAAGCATATCTAAAATTTCAACGATTTGTCTATGAAAATTGGTTTGTTTTTAATATCGATCAACCGCCATGTTCTGCATCCATTCTGGATCTTTGTGGAGAATCTCTTATATACGACGTATATCATCCTGAATTACTTGAACAGTCATTTAAATATTTGATCGAATTACCAAAACCATTAACGTTTAAGCAAACCGTATGGCAGATGAGAATAATTCGAGTATATTGTTTATTGCTGAATAAAATCCCTAACCTACTAACTGATTTGATTGGTAATTCAATTGGATCAGATTTGCCAACCTGGTTTTATCTAGAAACATTTAGAACACTGCAAATTATGGGTCAAAGTGAATTGGCAAGTAAATGCCTACATCAAATAAAAAACATGCCGAAATTGAATTTTACGGGAAAGTTAGGGAAACGAACAAAATTCCAAAGAGAATATATCGCTCAACTTGTTGTTGACATTTCAGATGTCTCACATTCTTCAATGCTAATATACAAACTGTCAATCATACTTATCAGCAATGCACATAAGACGAAACACGTGATTATAATTTTTGGAAAGTTAGAAATATTTGAAACATAATATTTAAAATTATAAGAAAACTAATATATGATAATATCAGTAGGAATTGTATCCAATATAATTTGCATGTCAGCGTTACTGAAATGTTGCACCGCTGCTATGTTGAGTTAATGAATAGGGGCCGACACCTGATTACATAGCAGTCCATCCCGATGACCTCGAATCCTTATTCGAATACATTGGATATTATTAAATTCATAAAATTTTATTTTATTTTAAATTTTAATTATAAATTCTATCGTTATATTTTATCGCCATACAAATATAAATTGTATAAAATCTTATAATTATTTATAATTATTTATCTTTATTTTTAATTTAAATATATTATTAAATACTTATACTCAGTTATCTGATCTGACACATAAAGAAGTCAAATCCATATTAGATAAAGCCTGTGTCAATTCAAAAGAACGAAAAATTACACAAATCAGCGCATGATTTGTTTTTAAGTACCTGAGATAACGCTGACTAAGAAGCGAAATACCCACAGCAAAATGTTAATATGAATTTTAGCGAACCGCTACACTAAGAATTATGGTAATTATGATCTTCATATTTTATCTAGTTATATGCAGATTAAATAGTCATTCAGGAGAGTAAATCTATCCGGCTAACTGAGGACATTCATTACTCGATTTATACCTATGTACATTATCGCTCACTATACTCTGTACATAACCCTTCCACGCTAATCTTCTACTCTGTAAAAGTAACTGATTTTGATTCATTCATTTAATTATGTTTTATTTTCTGATGATGTCTACAGCAAGCAAAATATAAAAAATACTTTTTTTGTTTTGTTTATCGGCTTCAAAATTACAAATTTAATAATCGGATCAAAATCGGTTATTTTTAATTGTTGACTTATTTAAAAATACATCATTTATAATAACACAATCTGCATATTATACAAGTATTTATTACACTAATATTATCATATTATATTATTACATTATTATATTAAGATACAGTAATGGACCTATAACGAAACGAATGCATTAACTTATATTTATTTTAATATATAAAGCATTTATCTAAAAACATATACAGATTGATCTATTGAACTATATATAGTATATATGTACATTATTTATGTATAAAATGAATAATATATTTAATATTTTAAATAATTTTTGATATATGCATAGTGTGTATCAATGTGTATATCCAAAATATTTATTTTATTGAAGAACACAGATCTGACATTTATCTATAGTCAGCTCTGTATTGAATCAATTCAGACAAAACATAAAGTATATGCATATTTATATATAATATAGCGGTAGAGATGTTGATTCCAGTAATAGCATAAAATAAAAATTGAAATTTAAAATAAAAGTCAATTCTTTTGAATTGAATAATAAATAACAGACGATGTATAAGAATAAGGAATAGAGGTCATCAGGAGGAACTGTAAGTTATCAGATTAATATGATATTTTATTAGCATTTTCTTGATATTATTTTATAACATTTTCATCCAAAAATAATACAACCACAAACATATTAAGGTGATATTTTTTCAATAAAAAGGCTTTTATTAAAATGTGCGAGTTTACAAATGTGATTGACACTGGTTTATATATTGGCATTGCTAGACCTATGTGACTGATGACTTTTTTGTAAGTAAAGAACATGTTGACCCTATTAGTGAATTAAATGATGTAGCGCTTACGGATGACTTGCTTCTCAGTGACATTCAATTTAAAGAGGAACACGAGGAGCAAAATGAACTCAAAAACGATGTCATCAGTGAAATTCTAATATTGGCATTACTCGATAATCAAATATTAAATACGTCATTAGAACAAGAGTGGGAATTCACTTATGCTATTATCACATATCTTTTGAACAAGAATCGCAACACGTCCATAGCTGGTAAAATTTCAATACTGCATCTTCGTTGTTGTATTGATAAAACGGCCAGTCGGAGAATAGAAAGAGCGATAGCACAATTAAATGTTTTGCTTGAATTTCAACCAAAAACTGCGAAATTGGCCTTTTATAATTTTTATTTAGTTAACATGCCAAATAAACATAAGATTCGTCGATTTCTAGGTGAACTGAACTTGCAATTGGGGCAGTATTCATCGGCACTCAAGCAATTCGAATGTCTAAACAATTGGCATGGGATGTTATTAGCCTATAAAGGTTTGAATCGATCTGCTCATGCTATAAATATGTTAGATCAGCAAATACAAAATGCCTTAAATATAAATGAGTATCGAAAACTTATGTGCGCGAAAGCTGAAATTAACCGGGATGAAACCATTTTGGAAGAATTGGAAATGAGGAATGAAATGAACGCTCATTCCTGGAGGGTAAAGGCAAACATTTGTTTTAGTAAAGGATTATATGAGCAAGCTATACTGGCGTTTACAATGTGCTTGCAAGTAAATTCAATTGTAGTTTCAGACTGGTTTCTGCTCGGACTGTCAAATTTCAGATTAGCACGTTATAAAGATGCAAAAACTGCTTTCTATAGACACTGTTCATTGGATCCTGATAGTGCTAATGGATGGAACAATTTGGCAACAACGCTGATTAAATTAGGTGAGAAATCTCGAGCTCAAAAACTGTTAGCTTCAGATGGTACTCGCTTAGACTATGGAAACTGGCGAGTTTGGGAAAACTTTCTTCTTGTTAGTGTTGATTGCAATGAATGGTCGGATGCAGTACTGGCACTTGATCGAATTGTTGAAATTCGCAACGGTAATGTAAATGAGGACAACGACGAAATATTGTTGATTTTAAGTGAAAAGAATGTATTCGATAATTTTGATGACAGGTTGAAATCAAAATTCAATGAAATCGTTAAACGTATGGTTGATATGAAGGCTACACCTGAAAGACTTGTGGTATTTTCCAGATTGAATTCGAATTACGAACAAAAGCTCGAATATATGAGAAAAGCATTGGCAATGTCATTGTCCAGATGTAATGATGACCACGACAATAATAGCAAGATAATTGATATTTCAGTGAAATTAGCAGAGCTTTGTCTTGAAGCTAACAAACAGGGAGAATTCGAAAGTGCTATTCGAATGGCGCTTTTAAGCTTCAAGTCAGTAAGAAGCCGTCCAAATGTATATTCCGATCGATTAGATTGCATCATAAAACAATTAAATATAACGTACTAAATTGGAAAGTATTTTTCAATCATCGCAATTAATTACTAATAAAATTGTTGTTTATAAAACATTTGTCGCTTTAAATTATGAGTCATTAATAGGATTATGAGTCATTTTATGAGTCAATTATGAGTCATTAATAGGATTTTGAGTCATTAATAGTTATTAATAAATATTTGATTTGTAATTTTTTACATTTGGTTGCGATATGCCCATCTGATGTTTGATTTTTTAATACGGAAAGAGCATATTTAAAAATCGAAAGAATTAAATAGTTTTTATCGCTGCACTTATATTTACAAAGAGCCCTAGCTAATTTCACCACCTGTATTTTGATATTTTATCTCTCATATTTGCATCTTCGCCATTATAAATATTTCAATATCGCATCTTCGATATCGTAAGTATCTTTGATTTTTATCAACTTCTTTCTGGTATGTTATGCTAATATTACCGATTTTGCATAACTCAGGTGTGTTGAAGTTGTTACGAAATCATTTAATTATTTTATGATTAAAAGATAAGGCCTTCCTAAAATATCTTTCTTAATACTTCCAAATCACATCTAGTTGTCCTCAATATCACTGATGTGTTACCGACAAATTTGTGAGACGAGTAACTTCAAAATTCTGTTTAATTTTGAACAATCTGACGATACAAATTCTTTACTTTGCTTTATGACATAATTCTGAAAATTATAGCATTCCATATTTTAAAAATATATATTTTTCGCCTTTTACACTACCGATCTCGTTGTTCCATCTAGATCTAATACAACCCATGAGTCTTAAGTCATTATTGTCATATTATTTGAACTAGTTAACTTAATCCTATTGCAATCTATGTGTTATAATTATAGACAGTCGAATAAAGATTACAATCGTGTCTTTATCTTGGTAAATGACAAACTTTTTAAACCCGATTTGTATCACAGCTGAATTAATTAACGCAGCTGACTCAGCTGTGTAAATTAAGCATTGATGTAGATAACAACTACGTAACTTGTGATATAATAAATGGAGTGGTAATAATATAGTTATTTTTCAGAAATTATATTTTTATGAGCAATACTTTCAACAGTTGGCTCTTTCTACAAGAAAAATAAGAAAAATATAAAAGAAAAATAGGCAAAAGAAATATGCGGTTTGATACAAAAAATACCACGAGGTTAACAGATCTAGCATAAATGACGGTGTTTGTTTCGCTCAAGAGATTAAAAAATATCGTAATCAGAGAGTATACTTCGCAATTGCATACGTTGAATTAATTAAATTTAGCATTAAAGATTTGACTTGTTTAATTGAATGCTGCACTTCAAAATCCATTTTCATCTTTCAGAGTGACATCTATCAGCAACTAGATGGCGTTTCAATGGAGTCTCCTCTAGCACCATCGCTGGCAGATATCTATGTGGGTGACTGGGATAAAAACATTTACCATGATATACCTGGTGTTGTCTAATAATGGAGGTACGTGGATGACGCATTTTTTGTCTTTAATGTAGAACTAGAATCCTGCAATTTGAATACCTTGCTGAACATAAAGATCCTGCTATTCAATGGAATGTTGCATGCCAGGATTCTGGTAAACATATTTCCTTCCTAGACGTAGACATTTCAGCATCAAATGTTTTAGACGGACGTCAGGAAAGCTAGCATACCCTGGGGATCACCCGTTTGGTCCACTGACAGACCTATTGGATATGAAATCCAAGGAGTTGCTGTATTGTACTATAGAGCTATGAAAATTTGTTTTACAGACGCGAGAAGACGTATTAGGTATTGTAAAATATCTACTACGTTATTACAAAGACAGTATCCTCTGCAAGCTATTAAACAAGCGTTTTTTAAGGCCAAAAGAAATGAGAGTGAAAAACAAAGTCGAAGAAAACCAAATTAAAGACATCTGCAACAATTTCTTTTCAAAAACTTATATTTCTTAAGAGTATAATAATAGATTGATCGATTTATTGAAGAGTGATGGGCAACGAAATATAATTTATCACAAAAAACGACCTTATCTGACCTCCTTTTTCAAAACGAAACCAACATTTCCAAAATATGAAATAGTGTATCACATTACTTGTATAGATTTCAACAAAGTCTACATCGGTCAAACCAAACAAGGACTACGAAAGAGACTTGAACAACACATGGCTAATCTTAAAAGAGGCTCAGTTTCTTCAGCAATATTTAATCATTGGTTAAGCAGTTCACATACGATTAATTTCGACAATACAACTGTTCTTGAATACGAGTCAGGTACACGTCGTCGTTTAAGCAAGGAGGTGGTACACATCGAAATTTCATCAGTCATGCAAGGCAATAAAAGCAATTGGTGCTTAAAATTACCGCCGGACAAGAGTTTGGTTGAACAACATATCAGTTAAATTCTTCCGTTTTTATTTTTGATATATTATGCCATCATTTGTCAAAGACTAGTGTTTTCTGAAGAGGCCAATCGAATAGGCGAAAATTCAAAAATAATACTATTTTTCTCGGAGAAAGAGCCAACTAATGATTACATTCTCTGTGAACGCAATTTTAAAAGAAATACTTAAAACATTCAAAATTCCTTTATTTAGTGTTTCGGTCACATTTAATCAGTAATCTAGAATATAATATTTTTTATTTAGTATATCACATCTAGAATATATTACAGAATAATAAATTGAATATCGTTAGATACATAATAAATCTTCATTTTATCATGTTCTAGAAATAAGTATAAAAATAGCCAATTTTCACCCACTTCCTCTATAATAAAACATGATAAATTTGAAATTAAAAATGACAGAAAAGTGAGAACTGATAACAATTCAATTCCCCCAGATGGCTTATAATTTGATTTTTAAAACATGTTATAATAGCTATTTATTAATTCATAAAATTTGAGTTTAATAAAAAATTTCATCTTTATATAAATCTAAATTATAGGCAATTTTAAAATAAAAATATTTATTTTTAATTTTAAATATTGAACAAAATATTTAGACTCATTTTGCTAATGTGATAGTTTGGCATGCAAGATCAAAGCTTATTTTATTATAGTATTTGGTATAACATTAATATGAAATAATAAAAGCATCATAACAATGTATAGTTATATTTTATAAATTTACGCAAAGCCGCATTACTAATTCAAAAAAGTTTGAGAGATATGAAAAAAATTTGAGAAATAAATATCATACAATTGCAATTCCGCACACTTCGCTTGCGGAAAATCTTGTCCACCAAGATTAATAAAAAAGTTTATAAAATGTTTGAGAATTATAAAAAAGTTCGAGAGATAAATAACACATATATACAAAATAAATAGCATACAATCAAATACACGAAAACATTTCTGCAACGAGGCTAATATTAGATAAGGTAACTTTGCAATTTCGTAATACAATCGAGGCATTGTACAGACTGAATATTCTTGAATCTATATACACACAATAGTCCTCTTGCTCTGCTCAACGACGGAATCAGCTAGATCATTACAGTGGTTTAAAAACATCTGGAAAGTAAATCGAACGAACAATATTAAAAGTACTGTCATGAAGGGAATAAATCGAGCCCTATCCAAAAACACCCATACCCCGATTCGTTCGGCCAAATGTGCTATATGCAAGGGTTTATTTCGAATAAATAGCTCGGGTTGTATTCGTAGGACCGGCCCGGTAGAAAGCGTTGCTGTGGGTCAGGTCGTCCGCCGTTGTCATTGCGTCAGTATCCTTCCAGCACCGACCGTAATTCAAGACTCTCTATTCATGCGGGTATGGGCACACCCATAAATCCAGCTGTATCTCTCTGAATCTTTAGATAGAATATTGTCGTCTAGTCGAATTTCGGATTCGAATGGCCGACCATTCGACCTTTTAAGATGCGTTTGGATTTCGCCCGCCAACACACTCAAACGCATTCCACGGAACATGCGCCGTCGTTCCGCCAATGTTTTCGCGTCACTTTTGTTCCAGGCGATGAGTTCGAATTCGTATCGGGACTGGGAGCAGTTATTGTGCTTCTCAAAGCTTTGCTTTCAAACCATTCAATCAGTGGTCAAGTGGGCTTCAATGTCCGTGCAAAGATGGAAAATCTTATAGATTTGTTTGAGAGCGGAAAGGAGCGCGAATGCTTATTGGACTCAAACACTCAGCCTACCAGAGGAAGCTCAAGATCAAAGTCAACGAACAACGATTTTGCTGAGACTATTGAGTTGGCCAGGAGCGGTAATTACGGAAAGGCAATGCGCTGGCTAGTTTGAAGCAGCGTATGCGACTATTCTCTTCTGCTCCGCAAAATACTGACTAAGTTGCACCCGAGGCCAGATGAAATTTCCACTTGTCGGTCGATTCGGACATCGTCATGGCTGCAGTGACGGCTTTTCAACCTGCCTCCTCCCCCGGCTGTCTTGGCCTGCGAGCTGAGCATCTCCGCGATATGTTGTCGGTCGATCATGGGGTGCTCCATCGCCTCAAGTTGCTCGTAAATAACATGATCGCTGGTATATTGCCGAGCAAACTTTCTTGCTTCGTTGCCGGCGACAATCTCTTGGCTTTAAGAAAATCTGACGGAGGAATTCGCCCGATTGCAATCGGCGAGACACTTCGCCGGTTGTGCGCTAAATGCATTCGCTTTAAACTTCGACCGTTATTTGAAAGGCTGTACGACCTTATCAACTCGGGGTCGCTACTCACAATGGAATGGAGCAGATCATTCATTAGGCTCGTCGCCTTCAACACATCCATCTCACCGAAGACAATTGGGTTTGGGTAAAAATTGATATCACAAACGCATTTAACTCTGTGGATCGTTGAGCTTTCATTAATGCAGTTAAAACAGATTTCTCAGGTATGAACAGTTGGGTAAATTGGTGCTATGGCAGTTCGTCAGACATTCGATTCGGGAATGTGGAACCCTTATTGTCCTTGAGAGTGATGCAACAGGGTGACCCACCTGGCCCATTTTTTATCCTGTCTGGAGTAGCATCCGATTATCGCGTCTATCTCTACCATTGATGGAATCAGATTCAACAAGTGTTACCTTGACTATGGTATTGTGGCTGGTTTATCTGAGGCTGTTGTAAAGACTTTGTTGTACCTTTCGTCAAGCTTTACTACCAATGGTTTGGAGATGAATTGGAAGAAGATCAGTTTAATAGGAAGGATTATCCGAATCGTATTGATAAGGTGGAGCTGTCCTTTAATTAGTCTTGCCAATACGTCGGGCAACTTCTCAATTCCAGGCTCTCCTATCGGATAATTATCTCCAGTTTGCGCAGAGATATTGAGTTCCTCGGTGACCTGCCAGACTCACAAGTCGCCTATACTCTGCGTCGTGAGTGTGCTTTTGCCCCGAGGGTCAGTCATCTGATGCGCTCAGTTGATCCTGAAGATGCTAACAAATTTCTTCGCTCATTTGATCTCTTGACCAAGGATTGTTTTGGAAATATCACTTCCATTTAGCTTACCGCTAAAAATGGTAGCTTGGGCTTACGAGACTGCTGCCAACATGCCCCGGCTGCTTTCTTTCGAGCACGAATTCCGCCGCTTACAACTTGAACCCCGATCCTTGCTCATTTCCTGCATACATCTCAACTACGTCTGGCTTTCATTCTTTCGACGAAAACCAAACATCAAAGCAACATTGGATGTCGAAGCTTATCCTCCATTTCTGGTTGGAAGCGCCCATTGGCGACAGTCATCGAAACTTATGGGGACTGGAACGGTCCGTGGGAGAAGCTAATTCGATTTGTGGCTCGCTCAATGTCATAGCGAAACGGGTTCCCATACAGCAAAGCAGTGAGTCATTTGTTCCAACGAGCATCCGTCGCACTAATGAAGAGGAACGCCAAGGCGATTCTGAAGAGCCTGGATGAGCTGGGTATGTCAGTTCTAGAAATAAGGGTTGAACTTTGTAACGATCCTGTTCCGCGGTTTGATTTTCCTGGTCATCTCATTCAATTCACTCCTAATGAGCAGCGTCTTCCAAACTACTCGAGCCTTATTCGACAACGTGTCAATGAAGGCGACTCATGTATTAAGCACGACGAAGAGTTAAAGGGCAAAAGGCAGTTCGAACTTGGAAAAGTTATTATTCCTGAAGACTTGAAGGATCCGCACGCAAGAGGATCTACCCTAAAAATGTCTTGCTTAACTAATGGTTATCGATCTACCGACTTATCGCAACTATCGGATAAAACCGAAGGTCTGAACGAGGAGGGCTTGTTCCATCCGTGTCTGCAGTTCAACTTCGGACATTCTCACTCAGTGGCATCTAGGCGGCAGTCAGGCATGCCACACTCTCAGCCCGAATCGTCTAACAATACAAACAAACACAGTCAGTCAGCAACCTTGATACACGTGGATCAAAATAACTCAAGTTTATCATACGAATCCGTGCATGAGCAAGCAGAACGTTACGAGGGATAACCATCATTCGTATCGATTCTGACCGATGATTTAAAAATTCTTTTCTCTGTCAAAGATAATGTACAAATTGTGGTTTACAAAAAGTTTGTGAAATCTAATATTGCTCGGTTGCTCTCAAATTTTAATGCTGAAGATGCTAAACTTATGTTTGATATTAAAGTGAACGTTTTCTTGTTTGCTGGAAACTCAACTAATCTACTAACACAAGTAAAAAGTATATCATTGATAAATACAGAAATGTTATGTTGGAAACCGCAAAGTCTTTTTGTGGAACAGTTGCATTCGCTCATGTTGATAGTGACCTGGAAGATCATTCTCGGATTTTAGAAATTTTCGATTTAACTGCTGCCCAATTACTTGCCATTCGCACAAGATTGAAGGCGATTCGATTAACTATAAGTATGACAATGAGAATGAAATAAGCGCCGTTAATCTAACGCAGTTCGTTTAAAAGTGTTTAGATAATAAAATTGAACCTCACTACAGTTCACAAAAGTTACCGGATGATTGGAACAATGGTCTAGTCAAAACTCTTGTACAAAGCAATATCATTTCTGTATCACATGATCCATCGAAAGCTGTTTTAGTGGAATTTTATGCACCCTGGTGTGGTATTTGCCAGCGTATGGAACCTGTGTACAATTTGCTCGGTACTCATTTCAAAAATCACTCAGATGTCTTCGTGGCTAAAATTTATGCTACACATAACAAAATACCACCTTCTATCCATATTCGCCGTTCCCTACGATTATTTTATTCCGAAAAGGTGAAAATATTCTGCCAATTGCTTATGAAATCGTACTTTAGAAAGTTTTATCATGCTTGTTGAAACTGAAGGGATATCAGAATCAGCAATTGTGGACAAGGATAAATCCATACCTACAGATGAAAAGGAGTCAGTGGCAGTTCCAGCAAAAGAAGAATTGTAGAGAATGAAAAACTTTTGAACATCATACAAAGTTGCCACTTTTCTCGAAATATATAAATAATACTTTATATAATTAAATCAGCTAACTGAGTCTACGTATTTAATATAATTATAAAATAAACAAAACATAATAATGCTAAATCAAAATTTAATAATTAAATAATAAAATAAATAATTGTTTTAAGATTTTCTATAATTTAAATCAAGTTAAAAAAATGAAATTTAAAATAAACGTCATTTTTATGAATTGACTAATAAATAACAGACGTTGTATCAGAATAAGAATTAGAGGTCATCAGGAGGAACTGCTATGCTATCAGGTTTCGGCCCCTAACTCCTCTACCCAACATAGCAGCGGGCCAAATACATGCTAATGATGTATTTCCTTTGATAAAACTATCTAGTATCTTATTCTAATACAAAGTATATTATTTATTATTCATCCATAAAAATTTGTCACTAAAGAGTTTAAATTTATTCTTTATATTATTGTGTTGATTTATATATTTTACTATTTTCTGCTTGATGTTATTTTTATAGTAACCTAGTTTAAAATATGCATCTATTAATTATTTAAATGATTTTGAAGAAAGCCAATATCATTACATATTGTTGCAATTCTTAAAATTTCATTATTTAATGTATTATATTTTATATTATATGGTATGCATGAATGCTCATGCAAAAATATGTTTCTTGTAAATTTAAATATGTCATCTTTACGATATAAATTAATAGTAGTTTAGTTAATGTTAATTTAATGTTCATATCTAGATATACACCTTCTTTATCATTAATATTGGTTTTGTTAAGAATAAGGCTTTCTGGATAAATGTGCTCACTAATTGAATAAAAATTATTAGAATTAAATACACATATATCATCAATGTATCGAAACATATATTTCATATATTTATATTGTTTAGATTTAGTTTTTACACAGTTATGAACAAATTCATATTCTATAAAGCTTAAAAACAAGTCAGCTATAATCGGGCTACTATTACCTCCCATTGGAACACATTTTACTTGTCTAAATATAGATGTCCCTACTTTTAAATAATTTTGATTTATCAAAATATTTAAGGATTCTATTAATTCAATTTTATCCATATATTTATATTTATTTGATGGTTTAATTTTTGTTAGATAACGTTATAATTATTATAACATATATATGTATATCCTTTTCCGAATATAAAGTTAATTAATTTTACTAACGCTTCGTTAATATCTACTAAACCTAGATTTGTATAAAAAGTACTAAAATCGTATGTATTTATATTTTGAAAATTTATTCCTTTTGACTGTTCTAAAAATTCTTTTGTAGAATTAATACTGAAATAGTGTTTTATACCAGTATTAATTTCGATTACCTTGCAATATTTTTTAAAGTGTGCTTTAATTACTTTAAGTATTTTATTCATATAGACAGAAAGTGGTTTTATTGTACATTTAAACGCACTACATATGAACCTAGGTTTTATTGTATTTTTATGTAATTTTGGATTCCAATATAATATAGGTATAGTTTTATTATCTAATTCAACCTTTATACCCTTTTTATCCATTATAGAACAGTGACTTGTAATAATTGTTTCTAAACTCAACTCACTACGTTCATATGTTGGATTTACATTTAAATCATTAGAATTAACCTTTTTCACTAGTATATCAAAATAAAGCTTTTTGCATATGAAGACAAAGTTATTACTAGCTTTATCAATAGTTGTTATTATATAGTTATCCTTTAATTTAGTAAGTTCTTTATACATATCTTTATTAATTTTATCTTTTCTTTTATAATTGTTTGTTATTTTCATTTTATTTTTAATTTTATCAAATATATAATCTTTCCAAATGTTTATCTTAGATATATTCGTGCTTTCACTATTAATCAGCTTACTAAAGTAATCATTTAAGTTATTATATAACGAATTGTAAATTTTATTTTTGTCGTTGTTATTATTTAATCTATATTTATACCCTTTTGATAGCAGCTTTCTTAATTCACAATTTTCAATTAATTCTAGATTATGGGTACATATATGTTCATTTATTTTATCAAAACTAAGACTTTTACAATTGCATTCTGTTCCCATGATGTTTCTAATATTATCGTTACCTATTGATTTTAATTCTTTATTATAATTACAAATTTTTCGTCATAATGGCGGTAACAACTTATACCTTATTTTAGGAATATATTTACTTAAATCTGACCCTATTATTTCTTTATTATTAAATTATTATTAAATCAACACTCTACAATGATGTTTCTAATATTATCGTTACATATTGATTTTAATTCTTTATTATAATTACAAATTTTTCGTCCTAATGGTGATAGTAGTTTATACCTTATTTTAGGAATATATTTACTTAAATCTGACCATATTATTTCTTTACTTTTAGAATTATTTAAAAGTCCGGCTATATTTATGTTATCTATACATTTATTAATGAAGTTTATGGTTAATGTATATTTTCTATTGTTATTATTAACATTTATTGTACGATTATAGTATTTTGTATTACAATAACTGTCTATTATACAACTTAGCCTATCATAGTCGTTAATTAATTTTTGATTTATTGAACATATGATATCTTTAGAAAAACTTCTTATATTTACATAAAGATCTTTTAGCTTATTATCACTTAAAAGTTGTTTTGATATTTCCAATCGTTTATTTATATACATATCTTTTTTTATATTTTTAACTCTATTTTTCCTATTCCTTATATCACCATGACTTCTTAGTTTGCGTTTAACCGGATTATTATAATATAGTTGTTTATTACGTATTATACTACTTCTGCCAATTCCTTGTACCACGTCTTTCAATCCTAATAGGTACATGGAATTAAGCGTTTTAATCCAAAAATCTTCTTTTTCTAATAGTTTTTGATTTAATATTGAAATGTTTTCTTCGATAATATGTTCTAAAATAAATAATTTACAGTTTTTAATATCATGTCCTATTAATCTCATATGTTTATGAAATATAGTTTGACTATTATGCTGTATATTATATATGTGTTGCCTAAACCTAGTTTTTAACATTTGATGTTTTTCCTATATATTGCAATCCACATGTACATTGTATTAGATACACTACACCTGCGGTATTGCAGTTACAATTATTATTAATATTTAATGAAAAACATTTGTTTGTCGTATTACTTACGATACAATTATTATTTATAACATCACAAACTATACAATTTTTTCTGTTACATTTAAAAGATCTAAAATTGAAATCATTAGTACTTACGTATTTTTCCAATATGGTTGAGTACATGTAACTTTTAAGTCATAATTTTTAACGTTGCTTTTTCGGTGTCGCCACCTAGTTTAGTTGACTCAGACTAAACTTACAACGGGCCATCCAGCAGCATCTGACAGGAGCTGCCCTGCTTAAGGCGGTTGCAGGCTGGAACAAGATCTATAAAGATCTACCACCTTCACTCCACGCGCTACGCGACCTAGCTATTGGCCATTACCTGGTCTCTTAAACGTGATCACGTGAAGCAGTTTACATTTTAAAGTGTAAGCACCTTGGGATGCAAACTTCTCCCTTTTTTAAGAATTAATAATTCATCAAACTTGTTTGAAAATAAGAAAAAATAATAGTAAAGTCGTAACCAATAATACATAGTTTCAGTATTTCTGGCAGAGGTCAAAACGTTTTAAGCGATGATAAAATAAAAGAAAATAACTTTTTGATACTCAACTTGATTTCTACAACATAAAATTGTCAATTGTTCAACTGTAAATCGAATCCATCAAAGGCATAAAATATACAAAACATTCAAAATTGTTGTGCTAGGAAAACATCAACAAGAAGTCCGAGAACATTCAACAAAACACCTCCGACGGGGATCGAACCCGCGACCGCTGGATTAGAAGTCCAGCGCTCTATCCACTGAGCTACAGAGGCGTTACTTTCGATTAAATTTAATATAAATTACTGGATAATTTAATAATTATCATGTAATTATCCTGATGGAGATATATAGAATGCTGCTTGGTATTTATGCTTCCTTTTTGGGAGGACAGTGATTTATTTATGAGTAGACTATTCAGTTTCACAGGGAAATGGTAACATCAAATTATATTTTATATATTTGTACACTTGAAAGGGTCTTTGTAAAACAGCATTTCTATTAAAAGGAATGGAATTTATTGCCTGATGCATGCTTAAACTGCAATAGTTATTTAAGAAAATCTTTATCTTAAAAAGTCTTTATCTTATCTTAAACTGTAATAGTCACTGCCATGCACAGTGCTTATGCTAAATTCCCTCCGATGATTCAGATTAAGGGTAGTTCTGTTTTTCAAGCTTTAAACACTGTTTAAGCGTGTGTTAAGGTGCCTATGAATGATTATTGAAGTCACGGAACTGATTAGCTCCGTTAGAGCGAAAAGCGTCTACCGTTGTTGAAGTTTGTCGTCACACATAAAATGACTAGACACAGTTTAATCGTGTGTTAAAGTGCATATGGATGATTATTGTAGTCACGGACTGATAAGCTCCGTTAGAGTGAAACACGCCTGCCGTCTTATGTTTATTATGATATACTGATGAAAAAAGTTAATTATAATGATTTAAATGTAAATGCAAGATTTGAACATAGTGATTTTAGTTTAGAAGCAATTATTACAAGTCACTGTTCTATAATGGATAAGAAGGGTATAAAGGTTGAATTAGATAATAAAACTATACCTATATTATATTGGAATCCAAAATTACATAAAAATCCAATAAAACCTAGGTTCATATGTAGTGCGTTTAAATGTACATTAAAACCACTTTCTGTCTATATGAATAAAATACTTAAAGTAATTAAAGCGCACTTTCAGAAATATTGTAGGGTAATCGAAATTAATACTGGTATAAAACACTATTTCAGTATTAATTCTACAGAAGAATTTCCCTTTAAATTTTTTAAAAGGGAAATTTTTTTTGATATGGATGCATTGGAAACAACGGTTCACTCACTTCCTACAATCCATAGTTGATATCGCAGATGACAATAAGATCCATATACTCGTGAATCACATTTCACCATCTCTTTATCAGCACATTTCAAATGTCGACGATTACAAAACAGCAATTCAAACCCTTGACAGCTTGTTCGTCAAACCGAAGAACGAAGTTTTTGCTCGATTCAAACTGAGTTCATGCAAACAATCAGATTCGCAGTTTATCGACCAATTCATCCAAGCGTTAAATACGTTTAGTAAGGATTGCGAATTTGCTGCGGTGTCCGCAATAGATCACAGAAATTTATTTGTGCGTGATGCCTTTATTGCTGGAATTCGCAGTATCCTTATTAGACAAAGGTTACTAGAGTCTACTCCATTGAGCATGGATCAAGCTTTCACAAAAGCCCGAGCACTCGAAATGGCTCAAATACAAGCGGAACAATACACAAATCAAGAAAATTCGATTGCAGCCGTTCGAGATTTGGCTTAACCGGGTTTCGATTCTAACAATTCCAATGCACCTAATGCGAAAAATGAATATATTGCCAGATTGAATCACAATTGCTTTTTTTGTGGACAATCAAATCATGCGCGTTCAAGGTGTCCGGCTCGAAATTCGATTTGTCGATCATGTGGCAAAACAGGACATTACGCAGCTGTATGTAAGTCAAAACATCGCCCCAAAGTATACAACAGTGCATTAACACACGATATTATGAACCCCAATCCAGATCATTTTCCAAGCTTGTCCACCATCATTTCATCATCAGTCCACTCTGAATTAAGAAAGACAACGGTACGGGTAATATTAAATGGTCATGAGGTAGATACACTCATTGACACAGGAAGCTCCGAAAACTTTGTTAGCGATAATATTGTCGAACAATACCAATTTAAAATGAGTCCGTATAAAAATGTCGCTACTATGGCCACACCATCTTGTACTTCCAAGATTAACCATTGTATGCATGGGCAAGTATCGCTAAACGGATTAACGGATAAAAACGTCCGCCTTCAATATCTACCGAATCTTTGTTCAGATAGCATACTGGCTCATCCGTATCTTCCACATCACGAATTTCTAACAATCAATTTCAGTGGCAGCAAGTCCCCCATTGTTATCGCGTCGATAAAATCAATCAATATAGAGTGTACATCGCTGTTTTCATCCTTGGATAGGTCCTGTAAGTCATTAGCAATCAAATCTCGCCGATATTCCCATGATCATTCTCAATTCATTCGCTCTGAAATCATGCGTCTACTCAAGGACGGGGTAATAGAACATAGCCAGTCCCCCTGGCGTGCGCAAGTAGTGGTTGCTGAACATTTCTGCCTCCAACTGTCTTTCTTCTATCTACGAACGTCTCTCCAATCTCCATCTCGTTCTAAACCTCGAAAAGCCCAAAATAATGTGGATCCTCCCCCGTAAACCAAACATATCTCCTCCTACTGTATATTTTGCCTCATCGATAATCCCCATAGTCCACAATCTCACTTTCTTAGGCTTCCATTTCGATGATCACCTTTCCCTTAAACACTTAGCCCGTGACAAGGCCCGCTCATTTAACTTAATTCTCAGTGACATCCGCCGTATCCGCCCCCTTATCGACTTCCGTTCTTGTATGTATCTTCTTTCATCGCTTCTTTTCCCTAAAATCGATTACTGCCTTAGCCTTTTCGCCAATTCTCCAAAATCCATCATCCTACCCCTACAACGAATAATCAACACCGCCGTTCGAGTACTCTTTCGTCTCCGTCGCTTCGACCACACATTCACATATTTTGCCCAACTCTCCTGGCCCACCATTCACATCCGCATCAAACTCCGCCTTCTTCTCGTTACCTTTCGTCTCATCGCTGTCGGCTCCCCATCGTTCATCAACCTTCGTTTCTTAGACGATACTCGTCCCACCTCGCTATCGCTTCGTTCCTGTCATACCCTCTTACTCCACGTTCCTAATTACTCCAACAACTACGGTCTCTGATCCTTCCTCGTCGCCGCCTCACTCGTCTGGAATCAACTCCCTCTCGACGTCCGCCGCGCCCCCTCCTAAGGGGGGGGGGCGCTTGACCTTGTGAACATCAAGAGTTCACGAGGTCAAGCTTTAGGAGTTATTTGAATTGCACAGTAGAAGAGCTGTTGATCACACCAGGTGATAATCCATTCCATCGTTTACAGACGCGATCCATCACTATCGTGCGTATGTATTTTGGGATATCTGCTATAATGGGTAAGGATGATGTGGCCCAAACTTAAGTAGTTTCTCACAATGACATAATTCTTAATTCTAATACATTTCGTAATTCTAATACATATTATATTATTTATTAATGAATTTATAAAACTTGTCTCTTATCTTTTTTAAAGTGTTACTGTCTTGTATGCACATTTGCGGGTGATATTTAATGGTTTATTTAAACGTTAAAAGAAAATAAGAATGCGAAAACGTTTTAAACATGATCAGTCAAAAATTCGTAAATTCGTTGTCACCTTGCGAATTAAATAGAAAAAATATTTACTAGCATTTATGTATATAATATTTATGGTACAAAAAGTGATGTGACTTGTTAGAATAAATTCAAGAACTTACAATAGGAATGAGTTAAATATCTATTTTCATATCTTGGTTGCAAATACACTAATAGTTGATTTATTTAAAAAGTTATAATAATTATGTCAATTATTAGGCGAAATCAATTCAGGCTGATTATGATTATCTACTGATTCTCGTGTTGACTCCAGTTTCACATTTTATAACGCAAGTCAGCCATTTATCGATTCTCGTTCACCACCATCATCATTATCATCACCATCATCATCTTCGCCACGGCAATCATTCACATCCTATAAATCATTCGATCATGTCTGTTAAAATCATCTCAAGCTACTAGTGTTATCGTTAACCACAAGCAACTCAAAAATCCCTGAATTACTATTCTTTACATTTCTACGTCAACCACACAAAATCCGGAAGACCTTGCTTCCAGATACAAATATACTAATGTCTTCAATCTCTCTTACACCGTTACAAAGTTGATCTATTAATAGTAAGAATGTTCTTCCTTTTAGACTATATCCTTATTGGTGTACACCCACTGATAGGTTTTGTTGTGTACTTTTTGCAAACCTAATCAAATCCAGTGCCGTTAACAATGACCTACGTATTCGGTATGATATGAACGCTTTCAATCAATTCTCACATGTGTTTTGCAGAACTGCAATTCCACCGTTCGTAAAGATTTTCGGGTTGTAAATTTCCTACGTTTTTGCAAAAGAGGAACAGATGGTCGACTTCGATTACTTAAGGTTGTTCTTAAGTAATGGGGGGGGGTAACTCGACTATAGTGTATGCTTCCTTTTCAATTATATGATGTCTTTTATGTTGGTTTAAGGTACTTGAAAATAATGAAAATGACCGTTGATTTTGAATCAGAGTAGCTCCTCTAGCCGAGTTCGATGCATCCGTTTCAAATGCGAATTCAATATTTTCGTTGATTAAGTACATAGTGGCTTGAATTGTGTTTTCTTAATTGGGTGTAAGTGTGCAGATTTTAGTGGAAATAAACTCCCAGCGCCTTCAAAAGTTGTAAAGTGATGCTCAGAAGGATCAATCTCAATCTGGTAGTGGTATTCCTTTAAATCAATGCGAAAACAATATGTGTTATTTGATTTTTCGTAAACCATTTGAGAAATCTTGGGCAGAGGGTATGCGTCGAATAATGTGATAAGGCTTATAGTGCGAGAAAATTTAACGACTAACCGTTTTCGATCGTTGGTTGGTAAAACTATTATTACTTGAACTCTTCAAGAAGAAACGCTCTTCCCAATAATGCATCGTGATACTATTTTGTCGAGTTCGCTTACAATAAAGTGCCACTCTTATTTGTTGAATTGTCGGATTTTTGTGGTTATCGGGATGTACATTTGCACTTAGATTCGAAAATAATCTTAGTGTTTGTAGTTGCATAATTGCAACCGATTACATCACAACGTTCGGCCGGGGACTTCCAAAGTTGATTAATAGATTGTTGTGTGTTTTCAAGAAAATAACGTCAAGAATTACGTCTGAACATATTCGGTAATGCAAGAAACTTGATATTTTCATGAATCATCATTAAATAGGAAGTCCACTCTACACTGTCCGACTAGTTCTGCTTCGTGTTAGCTGCGAGTACGACTACTATCTCCGGAGGATGTAATGAACTCAAGAATCGTTTAATAATAGCTGAGTATATTAAGTTAAGATAACTTCCCGTGTCGGCCAGAGCTTCGAAGCATTTTTCATTGATATATATTTTGGCTACCAATTGATAACTTTTCCCGATTTTAACATAAGATTATGACTGCAGACGTTAGATATTGCTATATTTTGTGAATTTGTATATGCTTTGTTCAGCCGTTGTTAAATACATGGAAATGAATACTGCTCTGTTTAAATCATGTTGATCAAATTTAAGTAACCTTTGTATGATGCCGTCTGATCAATGGCCTCGTATGGATGAGTCTCTAATGAAATCTTTTTTCATTTCTTACCCTGATAACTGCTTGAAATTACATTCTCTTGAGAGTAAACGAAAGGATTGTATAAATGCATCTATATTGATTTGTCCAAAGCTTTTGATCGGGTCGTTCATCTAATTTTACGGTGGAAACTTAGAAATTACGGATTCTCAAAGCACGCTTGTCTCTGGATACGTGAATTCTTGAGTAGACGTTTTTTTGCTGTGCGAGTTGGTGAGTCTCTTTCTGAATGGTTTTATCTCACTCAAGGTGTTCCACAAGGCTGTATCCTTAGTCCCACTTTGTTTAATATCTACATCAATGAAATCGCTGAAAATGTTACATGCCAGTGCCTATTATACGCCGATGACATGAAACTGTGGTGCCCTTTATTTCGTGGTTGTTCTAGCTATCCCCTACTACAATCAGATTTGGATAAAGTTAGTAGTTGGTGTTCATCACACGGCTTAGTAATCAATGTTAGTAAATGTCGACATATGAGAATTGGTCAATCCCGATTACCTTCCCCTTCTTATCAATGCAGCTCAACAGTTATCGAATCAGTAAATCACTTTACTGATCTAGGTGTTGTTATCTCTTCTAATTTAAAATCTCGTCTTCATTCTTCTGCGATTATTGCAAAATGCCGTAGAATTTTAGGATTTTTTCATCGAAACCTTAGACGACTTGAGCCAAAGGCTTTACGCATTGTATATTAGACTCTCTTAAAATCAAATATGCTCTATGCATCTCACGCGACACACCCTCAACTGAAATCAGAATTGAGTGAATTCGACAACATTTTGAGAAGAGCCACGCACTTGGTTTCGGCAACTCGCTCCATTCCTTATCCAGTTAGACTAGAGACGTTGGGTATAAGATCTATTGAATGCGATCTGTTGATTGCAGATCTTACACTAGTGTGGATATCGCTGCGAGTGCCTAACCATCCGTGTAAGCAGCTGTTCTGTCTTCGTGAATCTTCAATGTTACGTGAACACGAGCTATGTTTGAAACATCGCTCAAAGCATCAAACAAATTGCACGACAGTGATGGATCGCGTCTGTAAACGATGGAATGGATTATCACCTGGTGTAATCAACAGCTCTTCTGCTGTGCAATTCAAAGAACGCCTAAAGCTTGACCTCGTGAACTCTTGATGTTTTTTACGTTTTTTTCTGTTTTTTATTCGATGTGATGCTTCCTTACGAGCTTCAGCTTCCTTGGAAGTCGATATATAATAATATATTCATCCGGCGATTGAGCCTTTGTGGACAACATGTCTTGGCAAATTTTCGTTTGGCGTTCCAATATATAGTTTGTTAAGCGTTTTGATTGCGAACTCTTAAGTTTCACAACATTCGATCAACTCATAAACGTTGTTACCGACGTGCAGTAGGCATTCCTATTTATATAGTGTCGTCGTTAAAACGTAATCAAGTTACGTTTCCAAATTTTAAACTTTTATTCGTCGTCAAGGTCTTCTGGTAGGATATCAAATCTTTCAATACGTGTTTGATACGAGTGCGATGTGAAATCTAATGGAAGTGATTGATCGATCGTATCAGGATTTGCGGATGTCATTGTTTCGTTCGTGCAGAGTACATCGCTGCGATTTTAGTGTTGAATAAATTGATAACAGAATATAACAGACTAAACCAATGAGGTTTCATTTGACACATTTACAATAGAAATAAAGTTCTTAATGATGTTAGTTTAAAGATCATGACAGTCATCTACTAAAGGGCTTGAATATTCGCCTTTTAAAATATTTATCTCCTGAAGATAGAAAAACGTTGCTAAGTGCTAAGCGTGATTTGCACGATCGTCGTAGGAATGGTGAAGGAAATCTCATAATCCGAAATTTTCAGGTTGCACAGCGCAGTCTCCACTCGAATTTTTATCAACCGCTCTCAAGACATTACGCTACAGGATATTAAACATCTTTGTGTAGCACGCACTCCCAGCTCAGACTCTGTATCTCGATACTAACGGTCGATCATCCGGATTTATCTTTGAGTATATGAATTCTCGAAAATCGGTTGTCTATGAGGTTTCAAGTACGTTTACCAAAACCGGCCTTCAATACTTTATTCTAGTGTTCTGAGAATGATTAACAAGTTGGATGAAATCAAAGCAATATTACAGCTTAAAAATCTTTATATGCTATTTTTTAATTAAACTTGCTTAAATTGCAATGTTCTGGACTCTGAAATCGGTATTCACGGTTATATTGTAATTTGTTGTGATGAACAAATATCCAGAGGTGGCGGTATATCTGCTTATAAACTAGATAATCTTATTTATGATGCAATTGAGTCTTGTGTTGACGATTATGGAAATGTACTCTTATAATTTGTACTCTTATAATGAACGAAGTTCTATAGCCTTTGCATTGTTTATCGTAGTCTTCGGTCCAATATATCACATAACATCAAGTTGTTGAAACTTTAATGATCGAATATTGTTGATACCTTAATATTCGGAGATTTCAACACTCCAAATATCGATTTAAGTATTATATACTGCGTGTCAGGGATGTGATGAGGAATTATCTGCCTACTTGATGCAGCCAATAAGCTTACTCTGTGCAAGCTTGTCCATTGTAGTACTCGTTTCAGTAATAACTGTTATTCTCTGCTAGACTTATCTATGTACAGTGATTCTGTTGTTGACTTATTGAGCTACGGTCCACCAGTAAGCTTAAGTGATCACTGCATCCTATTAATTATTATATCTGATCATGCTTCGTGCTCGGTCAGTTTAAAGAAAATTATTAGTGTAATATTAGCTTATTACGATAAAATTAATGCGACATTAAGTTTGGCTAAGTGGCATTATGTTGAAACAGTTGGTGTTCATGTAACTTGATCGTTATTTCACGCAACATTTACTAATTTGTTTTACTCCTTTTTCCTTTGCGTAAAACTTAGGGTACATTCTTCCAGACATAAATGGTTCGATAACAAGTTGACTCGTGTAATCAAAGAATAATAATGCTTTCCTGTTATTTAAGCGTCGTCTTGGTTCCTACAAATCTTATACTGCTATTCGCAATGGATAAGGTCTCTTAATCGCCAGAAGCATCAATTCATTAATGACATATGTTCATCACCTTATGTTCATCAAAAACAAATTTTTCAACTACTTAACAACCGTAAGAGCGCATCACCTTCAATCAACTGGTCGATGAAGAGTGAAAATCTATTTCTCTTTCTATCTTTAATATCGATGCTGGGAACTTATGTATCAATCACAATTAATCCTCACTATGATTATTATATTACGACAGATAATTCGTCCCTTCAGTATTATAAATCTATCATACTTTTCAATCCATTTGATGTTCTTAATATATTGTCGAGTCTGCAGTTTAAAAATAGTTCAGGGCTCGATGGCATTCCTAGTATATTATAAGTAAGGTATAACTAAGTCACATATATACCGTAAGTCACATATGTACCGTCCGCTTTTCAGATATTTACTACTGGTCCTTGAGAATTGACATAATTCCAGAAATACGGAAGAGAGCATTAGTCATTCCAATCTTCAAAAAGGAGGATAAGATCAATGCTCAAAATTATCTGCTAATAAGTTTGACATGTGTTGCTTTCAAGGTCATTGAGAAACTGATTTTGAAACATCTAATTTAAACAAATTCAATATATTATAAGATAAACATCATGCTTTTAGAATGCATCATTCCGCTTCAACAAATATAACATTAGCTTGTGAAAGCTAGGCTTTATTGAACAGGTTGTCGCGGTTGATGTCGGTTTATTGATTCGTCCAAAGATTTTGAGCGTTGCGAATTTAATATTACGGTGGAAGCTTAGGAATTACAGATTATCTAAGCATGATTGTAGATGGATACGTGAATTTCTGAATAGACGTTCTTTCGTTATACGAGAGTGTGACTCTCGTACAACTAGAATGGTACAATCTCACTCAGTGCGCTCCTCAAGGTTGTATTATTAGTCACACTAATAATACAAATATGATAACCGACTTTTCCGGTTCTCATATTTTTCATTAACGGAAGGTATTAGTAAATGCCTTCCGTTAAGGTATAGTAAATACTTTCCGATACATGTGTGTTTATTCGGCTTTTGACCAAGGATAAATCATATTACCAGATATTAAATTTTTTGAACAAAATTAAAAATTAAAGTGTGCAGTACATATTACGACGTGAAACGTTAAAAACCTCATCATTAGACAATTTTTTATAAAAGTATATGAAGTAAAAGTTAGCAAAAAAGTTACGAAAATTATTTTTTTGAGATAAAACATTACATTTCTCTTCACCTGAGTTTATTTGAGCTAAAATTTTGATAGATGGTATATTCGACTCCGCCGATTCAAATAATATACAAAAATCGTAGTGTCCATAGTTGAAAAATTAGTTATTATTGTATGTCGACTTCCAAGGAAGCTGAAGCTCGTAAGGAAGCATGACATCGAATAAAAAAACAGAAAAAACGTAAAAAAAACATCAAGAGTTCACGAGGTCAAGCTTTTGGCGTTCTTTGAATTGCACAGCTGAAGAGCTGTTGATTACACCAGGTGATAATCCATTCCATCGTTTATATACGCGATCCATCACTGTCGTGCAATTTGTTCGATGCTTTAAGAGATGCTTCAAACATAGCTCGTGTACAGTAACATTGAAGATTCACGAAGACAGAACAGCTGCTTACACGGATGGTTAGGAACGCGCAGCGATATCCACACTAGTGTAAGATCTGCAATCAACAGATCGCATTCAATAGATCTTATACCCAAAGTCTCTTGTCTAACTGGATAAGGAATGGAACGAGTTGCCGAAACCAAGTACGTGGCTCTTCTCAAAATGTTGTCGAATTCACTCAATTCTGATTTCAGTTGAGGGTGTGTCGCGTGAGATGCATAGAGCATATTTGATTTTAAGAGAGTCTAATATACAATGCGTAAAGTCTTCGGCTCAAGTCGTCTAGCGTTTCGATGAAAAAATCCTAAAATTCTACGGCATTTTGCAATAATCGCAGAAGAATGAAGACGAGATTTTAAATTGGTAGAGATAACAACACCTAGATCAGTAAAGTGATTTACTGATTCGATAACTGTTGAGCTGCATTGATAAGAAGGGGAAGGTAATCGGGATTGACCAATTCTCATATGTTGACATTTACTAACATTGATTACTAAGCCGTGTGATGAACACCAACTACTAACTTTATCCAAATCTGATTGTAGTAGGGGATAGCTAGAACAACCACGAAATAAAGGGCACCACAGTTTCATGTCATCGGCGTATAATAGGCACTGGCATGTAACATTTTCAGCGATTTCACTGATGTAGATATTAAACAAAGTGGGACTAAGGATACAGCCTTGTGGAACACCTTGAGTGAGATAAAACCATTCAGAAAGAGACTCACCAACTCGCACAGCAAAGGAACGTCTACTCAAGAATTCACGTATCCAGAGACAAGCGTGCTTTGAGAATCCGTAATTTCTAAGTTTCCACAGTAAAATTAGATGAACGACCCGATCAAAAGCTTTGGACAAATCAATAAAGACGACATCAACAGGCACATCCTGTTCGACAAACCCGGTCCAGCTTTCGCGTGCTAATGTTAGATTAGTTGATGTTTTCTAAACCCATGCTGTTTATTAGATAAAATATTGAATTTGTTTAAACGAGAAGATACATACCTCAGAATCAGTTTCTCCATCACCTTGCAAGCAATACAAGTCAAACTTATTAGCCGATAATTTTGTGGATTTACCTTATCCGTCTTTTTAAAAGCTGGAATGACTAATGCTCTCTTCCACACATCTGGGATTATGCTAGTTCTCAAGGACCAATAGTAAATATCAAAAAGCGGAAGATATATATTCGATGCAACTTTGCATAATAATATACTAGGAATACCATCAGGACCTGAACTATTTTTAGCCGGTAGCTTCGACAGATATTTAGAACATCGAGCGGGTCAAAGTAGAGGTTAGAATTCTGGTACTGGAGAGAAGAATTGTCTATCGTAATGTTATAGTCACATAGGAAAAATCGATTGTGAGTGAAACAAAAGTTCTTGGCAAGGATATTGACAATGGAAAGAGGAGAAACCGATTTTCGATCACCATCAACCAGACAGTTGATTGACAAAGATACCCTCTTACGGTTGCCAAGTAGTTGAAAAAGTCTCTTTTAATCGGCATGAGACAAGGAACATATGGCAGCAATGAATTGATGTTTCTTCTGACGTTTAAGAGAAGTCACCCTGTTGCGAATGGTAGTATAAAATCTGAAGGATCCGAGTCCACGCTTAAATAGTAGGAATGCATGATCACGTTCTCTGACAGCTCGCTTCAACTCACTGTCAAACCATTTGGGTTTGGAGGATGGTGGTTTACGTGTTACGCAAGTGATATAGGCGTGAAGTAGATAAATCAATGTTGTGTGGAAGAACGACCAGGCCACATGAACACCGACTGTTCTAGCACAAAGCCATCTTACTAGGCTCAGCATTTCATTAATTGTATCGTAATCCGCAGTCATAACACTAATCGTTTTTTTTAAATTGACCATACGCGAAATATGACCAGGTAGGATGATACGTAAAGTGCAGTGATCGCTAGAGCCTAATAGCGGACTGCAACTTAATGACTCAACGATAGAATCATTGGTACATAGGCATAAATCTAGCAGGGAATGATTTTTATTACGGATACGCATATTACAATGGACAAGCTGACAAAGTGTGAGCTCATTGAATACATCAAGTAAGGCTGATGATTCTTCATCACACCCCTGGATCGCGGTATAAGAGACCCAATCGATATTTGGAGTGTTAAGATCTCCACAGATTAAGGTATCCACATCGCCGGAACAGTGATGTTTTAACGACTTGATGATGAGTGGTGTTTTTTATCGAAGACTACGATAAACAATACAAATGCGATAGACCTTACCTCGTTCCTCCGTCACTTCAATCCACAAAAGCTCATTTCCATAATCGTCAGAACACGACTCTATTACGTTATAAACAAGATTGTCGCGTATAAAAGCAGCTACACCGCCACCTCTAGAGATTTTTCGATCTTAGCGAACTATCGTATAACCGTGAATACCCACTTCAGAATCCAGAATATTACGATTTAATCAAGTTTCAGTGAAAAACAGCATGTCGAGATTTTAATGATGTACTATTGCTTTGATTTCATCTAACTTGTTAAACAAACTCAAAACATTTAAATAGAGTATGTAAAGGCCAGCTTTGGTAGTTAAAAAAGTTTTTATTTCAAAAGATAATTTTTATCATTAATCTTTTTTGTTAACTTTTACTTGATATACCTTTTATCTGTTATGAACAATTGTCTATTGACGAGTTATTTAACATTTTAGGTCGTAAAATGCACTACACATTTTTATTTTTAATTTTGTTCTTGACAAATTAAAAATTAAATATCTCGTATTAAGATTATCCTCGGTCAATATCCGAATAAGCACACACGTATCTTACTAATATCCGTTAATATAAAAACCGGAAACGTCGGTATATAACTAAACATTACCCTAAGTTCATACTATACGCTGATGATCTGGAACTTTCCCATTAGATTCAGTTAGTGAGCCACTAACTGAATTTCTAACTTTCATTTTACATCAAACTGATTTCAAAAGGTGAATTGTATGGCTATATTAAGAAAGTGGAAAATGATAAAATACTCGTAACCAATAATAAGTGTCATTTGCACTAATTAAAAATGAATTCGTGAATTTGAGATACAATTAGTTTGAAAACGGAAATTTGCCGTTGTTTTATTGTTTTTTCCATATTTTTCTTACGCAATCTGGTAGAATGCGACTCGTAAAATATTGCTGTAATTTAAGAAAATATTTATTTATTTAAATATTGCTCCGTCAACCATTCGTCAAATATGTTCTTTCAGTTCATTCATGTCTTCCCTCGTCAGTCAGTTCCTTCAGTCTGTTCAGCCCGTTTGTTCATTCAATCTTTTCGTTCAGTTATATATTATATGCTTTTAAAACAGCAGAATTATTAAGAAGCATCATACATCATATAAGCTCTCGCCTTGACTATAAATAAATAAAGATTTTCTTAAAAAAACGATAACTAACTAAAAGCATAACATAGAAAAACAGAGTACAACAACATATAACTTCCTTCCTTTCTTACAATCAAATTCATCTTCAGTCTGCGTCTTTCTTAAGCCTTACGGCCTCAGGTCCATAGGGATATAAGCCCCTGGCCGCACCAGCGAGCAGTCTTCTGACTGAACCATTCGCGGGTCTCACACCCCCTAAAAGTCCAGTCAAGGGGTAATATGGCCGATAATCTCGAGATGAGGAGCTCGAGAAACCTTAGTATTTGCTCTAGGGGCGTCCACTTGAGAAGAAGACTAATCCCAAAATTGCCCAAGTATCCAAAAGGCGTAATTGGGTTTTTTCATTCAATTACATGTGATAGGCCCGTTTCAGGGCCCACCTATCTCTCTTTAGGATACGTTTAAGTCAATCAATGTCAGCTTTCGCCGACCAATTCACCGTAACGGTGAACCCCAGATATTTTAATCGACTTGTAAAGATGGGAAGTGGTTGATGTTGCAAAATTAAGGAGAGTGCAGATAGTGCTAGTCTCTTGAGTTTTTTGTATCAGGGGCGACATGATAGACTACAACCTGCGATTTCTCGGAGTTTAAAATAAGATTGGAAGGGAATATATGATCTTTTAATCTTAAAAAGAAACGGCTGATGAACGAGACAACATTAATGCTTGGAGTTCAGCAGAATCTCCACCCTGTTAATAATTCTCTCAGACAGCCTGAGGTACCTGAGAGAGGAGATAACAAGGGGAATAGAATGGGGTCAAATTCAGCATAAAAGTCAAGAAAAACAGTCACAGCAAGCCGATGCCTGTTATACTGGCGAAATTGTTGCACTTAAACAATTGCTGAATGGACCAAGCGATCATTGACAAACCCATGAATACTCGGCGGGATTAAATTACGCCTAATTAAAAAGTCGCAGATTCTACGTGCAAGCGTTTTTTCGTAGATGGAGATGAGGAAATTTTGTTACGAAATGGGCCGCAGGTCTTTTGGGGCATGAAACCGATTTTTTCTTTGGTAAAAATGAACGTCAGCGACAGTTGATGCCGATTAACTCGGATGGTAAATCTAAAAGCATTTCGACGGCCACTTCTCTTCTTTGATCGGCTGTCAAAAGCTGACAAACTCGAAAGAAGAGTGGATCGACGGATTTGGAGATGCTCGGATATCTCTAACAGATAAGTCCCTGCTCCTGAAGCCACCCCAATCGGGATTGGCTGGGGAGAAAGCGTGGCTCCATAATTATGTAGGGCTAGTGACTCCTCCACAATTCTATGAAGGCCTATGCTCCCAATCCAACCCGATGCCATCTCTCGTCAACAGACAATTTTATCCTTCTTGAATATCTTCCGAAGGAAGCCTGAGAAAGACAAAGCCGAGCAATATTCGTCCTGTCCCTACCCAGTTGAAGCCTATATATAGAACACGAGTATTCATTCGAGAGAACCTGTCTGAAGGAAGCAGAGATATTGTGAAGGTGCAGTATTTTCACTAGAACCTTGAGTTTTGTTGAAGTGGGATCGTAAATGCGATCTTGAAAGGTAGTAGAAAAGATCCCGGTAGCTTGCGAAGAGAGGTAGGAATTAAATTCGGTCAAACTCTCATTAGCTATCACGCGGAAGGGTTGGATAGCTGCCTGAAAGAAGGCCACTCTAATAGAATCAAAGTGAAACCTTCTTATAAGCAACGTATCTTTCTCCAGCCGTCAGTGTATTAGGTCATGAGAGGTTGTCAGCTGTTGGCGTCACTGCTCAGTGTAAATGGGTTTCAACCACCACATCGTATAAAGTAGTAATATGTTGAGGAGTGAATTTGTTGTAGAGAACAAAGGTGGGGTAGGTGGTTTATTTATAAGAGAGTCGTTCCTGGCTCTGATGAGTGCTGCATTAATCCAACGACCAGTTCTGTCGTTGAAGTCACCGAGGAACATGCCGTAGCCGCTACCTACAATTCGATCCAGGAGTGCACGATTCTTGTAAATCTCCCCGACCGGATGTGGGGAGATTTGGCTATGCTGATGCGTTTACCGTTCTTAACTGGTGATATAATTAAACAAGAAAGGGCTGGATACGAGTAGTTTAATAAGAGAGGACCTTAAGGATCATTTAACTCGGGTTAAAAGAATTTGAAATGAAGATGAGTGGGCAGGGGTTATGTACGGGGCGAAGTATGTGTAGATATGCTTTGGGATAAATCAAGTAATGTCCTAGGGTAGACAAATAGATCGCGTTTCCTGTAGGTCTATAACATCTGAATTTCTACCATATAGAAACCTAAGGGCGGAAGCACCTCCCGAATTCCACTGAAGAATATTCAATTAAATAGGCTCTTGAGTACTTCCCATTGCGTTAGTGTAACCATAGTGGGACGCCGTCCGCCTAGTCGGAACCAGAGGCTTTAAGGTCACCCTTTCCACCTCTTGTTCCAACAGGTGAAGACATTTGCCCGCGGGCATTATCTTCATTTCCCTGTGATGCTATTGCCAAAAATGGCTCTGTTGGTTTGTACACACTGACTTTTTATACGCAACAATCTGATTTGAGCCATTTCTCTTCTTGGGTTTAGGCATATTTTCGTGTTACACGGCATCACAACTGGGGAACCTAGTGGAATTATTCAGTTGATTAACTAAAACTTTTACAAGATTCTCTAATTGAACCGTATACTCATGGCGTTTCATTTAAATGAGTTCCAGTATTTCCACCACAGAGACCCTTTCATCATCCTTCTTTGCCGTGGCTGCAACTGCGAAATTAGTTGGTTTCGGTTTATTCAGCCTGTGACGTTTTTGATAATTATTGAAACATACACATTTTTTGACCATGCGAGGTGCTCACCTTCGCAGTTCCCACAGTAAGGTTTATTTTCGCATATTGTCTGATCTAACGCACTCGAGCCACATACCCCGCATTTCGGAGGCAAGGAGCATCCAGAGGATCAGATCCTTCCACTGGTGGCAAATGTTCAGCGTGGGTACGTTAATCCATCCGTTTCAATTACGGTGAGTTTCAGATTGTACCCCACAAAGGGGTTACAGGTTGAGTTAGCAAGATTCAGAGCGACATCAACCAAGGCGTTACAAAACGCTACCGGGATGGGGAATCCCTTGTTAGTAGTAATAAATCGAATGTTGGTTATGTTAAAATCTTTTTTAAGCATTACTACATCGTCTTCCGTGAGGTAGGTCAGAATATTGTTAATTTTAATTATTATTAAATGCAAGGCGTAAGCTGAGAAGCTGTTTTGCCTGATTAGAAAATTACAAGTTAATTCAGTAAATTGTCAGCATCAATATCAGCAGGATTCAAGATATCCGTGAAAGTGCGAGTGTCGATTCTCAATCCAGCACAGTTGCTTGAAGCACAGTTGCTTGAAGTGCTTTATCGAAGAAACAGCGACGACTTCCTCATGTAATACATTCAACAAGTTAAGCGCGCGATATGACAGTCGAAAGTTGGCAGGCAATTGAGAATGGTGCCTCTTATACAGCGATTTCGAGTGACCACGTGATGTCCTACTTCTCAATCCAATGATTATAGCAGGAAGCCATCAAGTCTGTTTACAATCGCCTAAAGGCAGGACAAGTCTAGTAAGACAAATCTGTCACGAATCGAGCGTATCCCTAGCACACGCAGCCGCATGCGGTAGGACGTTCCAGCCCTAAAGCATATCCTTGAATCTCTCTTCAGTACCGATACATAGTCGAGCAATTATCGCTTAGTGGTAGGAAAGCATGCAGGGGTGCAGTACTCCAGATGAGGGCGGACTAGTGAAGAAAATAAGATACCAAGCATTGGAGGTGACAGTCTGAGAAATGTATTTTTGATGTAGTACAATGCCCTAGTTGCTTTTATCCTTGCGTGCTCACTATTCAATCGTGTCTTAAGAGAGGGATGAATTATTACACTTAAGTCTTTATGGTGTAAACAGAAGATAAAATCGGTTTTGATGAGACAGTGGCTAAATGAGAGTATCTGCTGTTAAACAAATCTGTGTAGGCTTTAGCTAGGTCGAAGGAATCGAAAGAGATCGTGATTTCACCTTAATGGTATTTTATCGTTTTAAAAAGAATCGGTTTTCTATATTGGTTTGCGAAATTTCTAATAAATAAGTTGAAGAGATTTTGCTTTTCTTGAGGCGCCAACATCCTACTAATAATTAAGTTGGCCAGTTAAGGTACTGGGAGAAGTTCCCCCTGCAGAGAATTTTCAGGAACAGTAAAAACTCCACTAACCTGCATTGTATTATTCTCAGGAAAAAGCGTTTTTTTTTTCAATCGTTTGATAGTTCGGACATTGTACAAACACAGAAAACTGAAATCAAAATCGAAATTTCAAAAGGAAAGTCGCCTTTACTGCAAATTTAAAACGAATGTTTCAAGCGCATAACCAAATACCGGAATAAAAGTAGCGGAATTGATACAACATCAAAATAATGTGGTCCATTAATGTCGAAAATTATGTCATCATTTTTCACGAGAAGTAAAAAGCAAATATTAGAATATTTCAAATAATCATGCACAATCCAGTAAATATTGTGTATCTATTAAGGATTGAGTAAAGACTTGTACCTTATTTGAATGTCAATATACTTCCACACGCAGAAAATAAAAGCAATATTTAACGTTCATAGTTTTTGAGATGCAAATCATCTTCTGCTTCGTTGAGATAGTTAGACTACATACAGAAACTATCTATTATCTTGTAATGATGAACTATTTAAAAACTAGCATTTGTGGACCCGTTTGAGAAAACCTTGAAAATTATTAATAGTACATTAATAAAAAATAATATGAATTTAAACAAATAATTTGAGTTTAAACATTCTTGATCACTAAGTGATCAAGAATCGGCTCGCTTCGTTCGCCGATCATATTAAACACACAATAAAACTTACAATGCCACGCGGTAAACCAGCATCTAGTAGGCGCTGATGTGGTTGTAATGGGCAGTCAACGATTTACCGGGAATGCAAATGCGCGAAAGGAAAGATGTCATGTGTAGACTGTTTGGCATCAAATTGCTAAAACCTCCCCAAGAAAAATGTAGAAGGAGCTTGTGGCATTTATTTGCAAGAATTAACTTCGAATTCCAGCACACCAGTCTTAGAGCCTACTACCGAAGATTTGATTGATATAGTGTATGATGAAGTAATTGGTTGGCATCCAAATCTTTACGACTTACCAAAGTTCGCCGCCAGCTATAAATTTATTGATCATTTAGCTCAATTTTATAAAATAGTTGTCTCAAATCCTGAATCAATGCAAATAACACTTAAGACTTCTCTCGTATTTTGTCAACTCATTTTACAGAAATTAAAAAATTCGAAAACTAAAAGTATTAGAAAAAAATTGGAACGGCGAATGGAATTATGGAATGCTGGTGACATTCCCACATTGATTTATGAAGCACGCGCCCTTCAAAATAGATGTCGATTAAAACATACTGCATCAAACGATGATTTTAGTGGATGGACAAGGAGGTTTATAAAATTAATAAAAAATGGAAAAATGCGTGTTGCAATGCGTCTGATTGAGCACGATAATAAGCGATGCAATGTGTTTTCACCTCAAGATGTTTACCAAAATCGATCAGTATAGCAAAGATTGATTGAACTGCATCCAGAAAGTAAGGATGCTGAAGAAGATGCGATGTTACACGAACCAATGCTATTCAGGTTGGATCATCACCCTATTGAATTTCAAAACATTTCTGCTTCGGACATCGTTGCTGCAGCTCGTATTACTAAAGGGACAGCGGGTCCATCATTTCTCGATGCTAGGAGCTGGCAGGACATGCTAGTTTTCTACACGCAATCATCAGAACGTCTTGCTGTTAGCCTTGTGGAGTTTGCAATATTAATAACATCTAAGTCTCTCGTAAAAAGATCCCTTACAGTTTTCACCCCCAGTCGCTTGATCGCTATCGATAAAAATCCTGGGATTCGTCCGATTGGAGTTGGTGACGTTTGTCGGCGAATCATTTGCAAAGTGCTGGCACGACGTGTAAGTAAATATCGTCAGAATGTTTCTGGATGTGTTCAACTCTGCGTAGGGCAGTGATGTGGAATCGAAACTGTTGTTCACTCAGTTCGTCAAACTTTTAATAATGACAAGACCTATGCGTACTTCAGATCGACGCTCGACATGCATTCAACTGCGCTAACAGAATATTAGCACTGATCAATGTTAAAAATATATGTTCATCGTTGTCGACAGTCCTTCATAATGTATATGCTGAGGAATCAACACTATCTATCTTTGATGAAATATTATATTCTCGAGAAGGATTTACTCAGGGAGACCCGCTTTCGATGATCGTGTTTGCTGCTTCCTCCCTACCGATGATTTATCCACTGAAGAAAGTTGATCCTCTTGTTCTACAGGGTCTTTAAAGTTTGAGTTTCTTTTTAAAAATGGAATTAAACACACACTGTGAAAGAAAAATCATATATTTTTGTCGATGTATAGTACACGTTCTACAATTTAAGAATGATAAACGATATCGTGTAAATGCCCACCGCGGGAACGCTTACAGACGTCAATCCTTTTGCCGAAATTTTCAATTACATTTCGGCATATTTGTGGTTCTATCTCCTTGATTTCGCGCCGAATGTTGTCTTTTAGTGCTTCAATTGATTCTGGTTTGTTAGCATAAACCCTGTCTTTAAGATGGCCCCACAGAAAATAATTCAAAGGTGCTAAATCCGGAGATCTTGGGGGCCAATTTGCGTCTGCATTTCGGGAGAGTATTCTTCCCTTGAATTTCGATTCCAATAGCTTTATTGTTTCATTGGCTGTATAGAATGTCACACCGTCTGGTTGAAATCACATATCCTCCATATCCATGCCATCAACAATAGGGTAAAAGAAAGTTGTGAGCATTTCCCGATATCGCAGTCCGTTGACGGTAAGCGCATTTCCATATGCTTTTTCGAAGAAAAACGGTTTAATGACTCCACCATACCAAAATGCGCACCAAACAGTTACACGAGAAGAGTGTAGTGGCTTCTCTACATACTGCCGTGAATTTTTCAATGTCCAAATCCGGCAATTCTGTTTGTTCACATAGCCATTCAAATGAAAATGGGTTTCTTCTGTAACGATGATTTTTTCAGCAAAATCATGAGGTTGTTGCTGAGCAAAATCAGAGAATTGTTGACGTTTCTGATGGTCGTTCGGCTTCAACTCTTGCATCAGTTGAATTTTGTAAGGCTTGAGAACTAAGTTCTGACGCAAAATTCTCTACGTGGTAGTTGCAGATAGGCCTAATTGCTGTGAATGTCTTTCAATCGATAAATTTTTATCTTCCTAGATGCTTTAGCGAACAGCAGCGATATTTTTAGCTGAAATCATCGGAATACTGTGCTCTGGTGTACTTCTGTCTTGTACCGATACAGTCGACTCAAATCTTTCGATCAACTTCCTTATTCCTGGCTCCGTAGGACGATTATATCGACCAAAAATGTGGACAATTTTGCGAAATATTGTTTTTACTGCTCCACTAAACCCTCTGTCCAGCTAAACCCTCAGATACAAACCCAAATTACGCTTCCTTTAAGGTTGGGTGGCTTCGGGATCCGTGAAACTGTGAAGCATGTACCTTGTGCGTACATTGCCAGTGTACAAAGGGTATGTGCCGAATGGGGACTTTCTGTCAATACTTTCCCAGGACTATCTGACTTTATCGAGAGATTATCTTCACTACATGAATCACCACCAATAATGCAATCTGACAGTCAACACAAGCTATCAATGCTCCTCGATAATTCGAACTCACGAGCAAATGCTTATGGACGTTCACCACTTCAACAGAGCTCGATTGCTGGATGTGTCACGCCATCACGCCAGTTCCTGGTTACGAGTGGTCCCAAATAAAGCGCTCGGAATGGACATTCCCCTTCGCAGTTTTGCGCCTTAACTCGATTTTGGCTTGGTGCGCCTCTATTTTCACCTGGAGATCGGTGTGGGCGATGCTTTCTCCCCGCTGATTCAGTCGGCCTACATGCGCTGACCTGCCAATATGGAGGTTACCCGGGACTGCGACACAACGGAATTCGCGATGTGGTCTTTCATGCCGCTCAATCTGCAGGAATGCATGTCGCTTTGGAGGTAAGGAACCTTATACCAGACCTTCGTGAACGACCTGCAGACGTTTTGATTCATGGGGACCCTCCTCGTGCAGTTGATTTCGCTGTAACACATCCACAACAATCAGCGTACATAGCAAACGCATCGATAACGCCAGGCTATGCAGCGACAATGTATGCAGTCAATGTCAAGGAGAGGAAGTATAGAACACGTATGGAGTCCGCTGGTTATCAATTTATACCGGCAGTAGTAGAGACGTATAGGGGCTGGAACAACCAAGGCGAACGTATCATGCGATCGATAGCAAGACAGATATCCGCCACAACTGGGATCGAATATCATAAAACGGTAGATCACCTATTCCAAAGAGCATCGTTGGCCCTCATGCGCGGAAATGCTCGGGCAATCTTAGCGTCGTTGAATGGACGCAACCACCCACTATCTGATGCCCCACAGATGATAATGGAAACACCGAAGCGTCGTATGTTCAATACTGAACCATACAATGATATCGCTGGTATATTAACTCGACTATCATCAGTCGAAAGCGAATCATGTGGGGTTCCGTTGCAAGCATTGGCGCGCCAACCGAATCAGCTGCAAATACGGCAAAGGAGACAAGCCAGGTAGACGCCGGCGGGGAGGATGTGGCGAGCTTGGACACAAGCCGCTCGTGGCGGAACTGAAGAGTTTGTGAAGAGCTCACACTAAATAATTTATATTATATCTTGTTGACCTGAATTGTACTTCCTATATTGTTGAATGGACCGGGCGATCTTTTACGTACCCATGAAAACCTGGTGGGATTGAATTACGCCTAATTAAAATGTCGCGGATTCTACGCGCAAGCGCTTTTTCTTTAATGGAGATGTGGGAGTTTTGAATCGAAATGGGCCGCAGATTTTTAGGACATGAAATCGATTTCTTTTTGGGTAAAAACACACGTCGGCTAATATTTATGCCAGCAATATCGAACGTGGAGGCTAATAGCATTGTGATGCCGACCCTTTTCTCTGACTGTCTGTCAAAAGCTGACAGACACGAGTGGAGAGTGGCGTGTGGGCTCGGGAGGTGCCCAGAAGTGGTCCGTAGTAGTTAAGCATATCTGTGACAGATAGATCCCAACTCCTGAAGTAACACCAAGGCGGGATTGGTTGGGGAAATTGAGTGCCTCCATAATTATGTAAGGATAGTGACTCCTCTAAAACTTTGCCAAGGTCTATGCTACCAATCTAAATCAAGGCTGTATCCTTCCAGCATACAAACTTCTCCTTCTTGAATATCTTCCAGAAGGAAGACTGAGAAGGGTTAAGGTGAGCCATGCTTGCCCTATCCCTGCTAAGCTGGAACATATATGTAGATCTCCAGTATTTATTCGAGAGGGCCTGTTTGGCAGAAACAGAGAGATTGGGAAGATGTAGCGTTTTAGCGAGTGCCTTGAGTTTTGTTGGAGTGGGATTGTATGTACGACCTTTATAGGTAGTCTAAAGCAACGCGGTAGCTTGCGATAAGAGGTTGGAATTTAATTAGGTCAAACTTTCATTACCAATTCTACGGCACAGTTGAATAGCTGCTTGAAAAAAGGCCACTTTGATGGGATCAAAGTGAAACCTCCTTCTAAGCAATGTATCTTACTCTTTCCGCTAGCAAATAATGTCATGAGAAATGATCTGATGTTTGCGCGACTGCTCAGTACAGATGGGTTTCAACAACCACTTATGAAGCAGTAATATGCCGAGGAGAGAATTAGTTGTTTAGCAATGAAAGGTGGGGGACGGTGGTTTGTGAATAAGATAGTCGATCCTGGTTCTGCGGTTTGCTGCATTAATCCAACGACCAGTTATGTCGTTGAAGTATCCATGTAACATGTCATAACCGCTACCGTTCTCACGTGATAAACGATAACCGCTCCAGCTCACGGCCGGATAGACCGCGTCTCCTGAAGGACTATACCATCTGCATCTCTCTAGATAGAAGGCTAAGAGTAGAAGCACCTCCCGAATTCCACTGAAGGATATTCAGTGAAAAATGATCTTGAATTCTTTGCATTGTGTTAAGTTAGCTGCAGTGGGATGTCTCCTCCTAGTCCGAACGGGATGTGAGAAGGTTGCCCTTCCCACACTCACTTGGACAAGTTAGAGATACTTGCCCACGGGCGTTATCTTCATTTCTCTTCGTGACCCTATCTGCCAATCTCCAGAGGTTTTACATTCTGCTTGGCAATTGTAATAGGAGGCACTGCCTTGGAAGAAGGCAGGATTAGTTTTTTCGGAAGAGGAGGTGAATCTCATCTTAGAATTCATACTTGAAGAATTTGATTTTGCTTTCTTCTTTGAAGATTTAGCAACAAGAAGAGAGATTATGAAATGCTTAGAGGGTGTATTTGCCAAACTGGAAATCATTAATTCAATCGATCAAGTTGTTTCTTGTTGAAGTGTTCTAAAGAAGTTGAACATTTCGTTTATATTAGGTCCAGATGAGTTACACACCGAATTTGCCGTTACGGGAGGAGAGTAGATATTATTCTTTACTGTATGTCTTCTCACAAAGTTCTTGAATGCTGAATATCTTCTTGACCACGCAGAATGTTCAAGTCCACAATTCGTGAATTTTGGGGATTGTTTGCATTGTGTCATGGCCTGATTCATCAGATCAACACACTCCGTATCTCTTCATCCCACCACAGGTGGAGTTCCAGTGTCCCCACGTGTGACACTTGTTGCAATATGGAAATGCAAGATTGTTCGGACTTTCAATTGTAAAGTTTAGATTGCAACCCATAAAAGGATTGAATGCTGCATTAGACATTAGATGGGCAAGGTCCTCTTCGGTATTTGCGAATGTAATAGGAGGAGTTTGGTCGTCTTTGTTTTTAATAAATCTAATGTTTTGAATGGAATAACGCTCTTGAAGCTTTGCGATATCTTTCTTTCTAAGTCGCGGATAATATTAGTAATCTTTACTGACGACATTATAGGCTTTAATACTAGAGTTCTTTTATGGGAACAATTTTCTTTGAAGAACTTAGCAAAATAAGTGACTAAGTCCGAGGATACGACGGATATCCTGTAGTACTTATTCATCACCCTTGCAGAGTTCATCAAAACTCTATTAGGTTGTGTATTAATATATTTTCTCATAAATTCGTTGAAGTAGTTTTTTTGCATTGGAATTATGGGAATAATGTTAACTAGATTAACGAGTTTCTTAATCTGATGAAGCTCCTCCAGTTCACGATTTAGAACAGTAAAGTTACTGATTTTAATGTCTTCAGTTTGCATGTTTTATTAAATCTTCGCCAATTAATAACTTATGATTATTCGATTTTTGAACAAAAACATTGAACTGTTTGTGCAATGCTTTCAACTTTATGTTCTGGACAATGTCGACTGTTGATAACGAACATTCGAAAATATAATTTTAATTTTATTGTTGGTTACTCTTTTAATGAATATTATAAAGAATATTGGGAATATTCTTGTTAATATTCTTGATATATGGAAAATATTGAGAATATTTCAATATAGAATATAGAACATATTAGAATTGAAACATTCCAATTCTAATATGGGGGAATTTTTTACGGCTATGAACGTATCTTGTTGTTATGTTTTTTTGTTATATTTATAAGGTTGTCGCACGTATTTTCATGTGGCAACACGGAAATATAGGTCATGCTAATGATTGTAGCTCTATATTAAAAACATATTCCTAAATATGTTGGAAAACGGTTCATAGACATTGCTCTAGTAATTTAGGTTGATAATTGAAGTGTCATTACGATATAAAAATATAGACATCAAAAGATTATTCATCTTTATGTTCTATTGATTTTTGTTTCTCGTTCATATACCTAATATGCTCTCAATCATTTATATGCCTTACATCCCTAGAATACAAAGTATTATATATACTATTGTATAATAAATTACACATTATCTACAGATGTAAAAAAAATATTTAGATATATTTAGCAAAAAGTATATTTGCTAAATTGCCACATCAGAGGTCTAGCATCCGCTAAAAGGTGGAGTTGCACATCCAAGTGGTTCGCACAAAGTGGATCGAACACCTCGCTTGTGAGCTCGTGATTTCCATTATCTGCCAAATAATGCGATTAACTATAAATCTGTCACTGAAAAAATTTATTAATTTGTCATATATATATTTACAACATTAACTACAACCTTAAAAAGTTATACTTAGTGTAGGATTATTTTTGAAGTAAATTTAATCACGCCTTCTTCCCGGAGAATAAAAAAAATCATTTTTATTGATTTCTTTTAAGCGAATTTTATTGATTTTAAACGAATAATATAAAATCGATAAAAGTTCACAAATGCCCTGTTGTATTAATTAATTTATTCTCTGCGTAGATTTCCTTGAGCATAGATAGAACACGTCTGAGTAAAGACGACATATTTTGTAAAAAAAGTAGGATTTCTTTCGGAGCAATTTAATCAAATAAATAAAATATATTGGTAAATTTTCGCTAATACAATGACTTTTTCCTATGATTCATTTTTTATGTTCTTTATTAGTTGGAAAAGTAATGATTAGTTTTTTATACTTCTTCATTAGTATAAAAGTTCCCATATTAATTTGAGCGCTCTACTAAGATGGGAGCGTTGGTTATCGCACCTTAGTGTGGGAGCACCAAACTGATAAAACCATTTTATTTTCAAAATTAAATATTTTTACTTAATGTTTTCAAAATTCTAATGTTTTAAAATTGTTTAGCAAGGAAGTTGATTTTCTTTAGCAATAACACCCTTCAGGTACGAAAAGTATTCTTTTCAATTTGATTATTCATAGTTCATTGTCGTGCTTTCATTTAAATTTAATTGAACTAAATTTCAACAATTGGAACGAACGAAATTTCAATAATAGGAACAAATGACTGTAACTTTGCAATTTAAAATTGTTTCGGGAAGCTGTTATATTCACACTTTGTGACAGTCACTAATTATTGTACTTCAGGCTTTGCGATTTCACAGTCCATGCCTTTGAGTAGTCTTAAATTTTCTTTATTAAAGAAGATGAAATACAATTTTATTATTATGAATTGCTACTTATTTCGGTAAATTATACTAGATAAAAACAATAAATTTCTTCCGCCTCATGTTCAACGTGTTCATTTGTACATATCATTGATGCTCATTCACACTAATTAATTGCAGTCTGTTCTATATAAGTTGTATGAACTATCTTTGTCTGTAGATCACCGCGTGTTACTATTTTGTCGGAAAATATGGCTTTTTGGAATATCTTTAATGATAGCAGCAGCCATAGTGAATCGATGAACATCGATGATTTTTTAAAGCCATACATTGTGTACGACCAACATAAAAAGCCTATGGTCAATAAATATAAAGAGTTGCCGTCTATTGATGAGCTACTAGCTATAGATAATCTAGGTATAGACCTAAAGACGAAAAATGAGGCGCTCATTACCTTTATTACTTACAATCCGATCTTGAACCAAATACTGAACCGAGCATTTAAACAATCGTCTGGTGTAACACCGACAAATGAGCAGGACCTAACAATGTTGGATAAGTTTGCTGGTATGTGTAATAATGATAACGCTTCAGCTATTAATGGCAGCGAAAATGGCGATGCGAATCGCTCATCTTGCCCCAGTATTGTTCCTTCTGAAGACGTAAAGTCAAATGACCTTTGTTTTGAAATCATCAGCTGCGAAAATCCTGCTATTGTAAAATGCTTACTGGAAGAACATTTTGAGAATATTGCGAAAGTGCTTGATATACAAAAACTTGATGCTCAACTGACAGACAGGTTCTGTAGAGTTTTAATTAATCTAATAAACTACAATGAAGAAGCCTTACAACATCAACTAAATAAATATAACTTTATCGATAAGATTTGTAAGCATTTAACAAATTCAAGCCTATTAGAATGTATGGCCCAAAGCAGACTAATTAGTATAATGAACATACAATTTACATCTAAGTTGGTCAATACTGTTTTTGATTATTGGGCTGCAGATTTACCGATCGCCCACTCGTCTCTTGAACTTATTGTACACGGTACTTGTTCAGTGTTATCGTCGACACCATCTTATTTATCGTCATTCAACGAAATTTTCCCATTACAACGTATTGTCGACCAGATTTTCACAAAATCCAGTGAAACAGAAGATAATCGCCTTAAAGAAGTATGTGTGAACTGTTTAATTAAGCTATGTGATAGCTGTTTGCCTTGGCCCTTTCTGGCCGTAGACAACAATGCCATTGAAAAACAAATACAAATTGATGAAGTTATGGTTACACAACATAACGGTGATGACGATCACGATAAAAAGCAACAACGTCTTGATCTGATCCTTTCAATTTTTAGCGATGATAACAATAGACAAACTGTATTGAATTACATAAGCTGCGACCCATCTAATGTGCCTAAAATGTTTACGAATTTCCGCTATTTATGGCTATGTCTTTTTCTAAGGATTATTGCATTAGTCAGTACGACAACAAACTGTGCTGATGACAATAATCCTTTAAAATTTTCAGCTGAACAAATCAATAATATAAACATATGGCTTAGATATTTGCTGAAAGATCATGTTATACCTGTTATCCTTGTTAGATGGCCTTTGCATCATAGAGCTCACGATGTCGTTGTTAAACTGGCTAGAATATCTATACAAACTGATTTATTCAAAGGCAACGAACGCACCGAACTAGCTCAAATGTGTCTTCAACAATGGTTTAATCTAGACGAAAATCAATTAGTTCAACAATACTGTTCATGGTCATATTGGTCAATGCTGATACGACTGATATGCCCTTCAGAAATGTTAAGTGATTCAAAAGACAACATGGTCAAGCGATTTCTCTGGAATGAACACATTTATTCGGAAAAGAAAACATCTTTTAATAAACTCGTTCCTGTCACTTTTCAATCATTCACCAATTCAATAATGTTTGCGACACACACCAACGGTGGATGGTATTATGAAGAACAGGACGACAGCGATGACCTTAACATTGCTGATAATCGCAGTGGATTCGAAAGAGAATCAGATGTTGATACTGATACGTGTGATGGCCAACATAATTCAACGAACTCCGCTACGGGCGTCAGCGTAGATGACACAATGGATAGCAATAATATGTTTGATAATCTTTGGTGGACCTCACCTGAAGACATTATTCCTGATTTTTCATCCATTATGTATTCCAGCAGTAACGAAGATACTCAAAGTAGCGAAGATTCGTAGCGTTAATCGATGTAAAACTATTGAGTTAAAAGTATCCTTTTCTGAAACGGATACAACCTGTAATTTTCGTGTGCATAAAGTTCTGATTTGAACGTTTAGCTTTTTTGATGTTCTGTGCTAAATATGCACTAAAATCTCCCGCCTTTTTCGTTTATATAATTGTACATATAAACAGAGTGTTTATATCGTTCATTTGTGAAATTACAAAACAATAATATGTAAGAAGCTACTTTAACATAACTTATATTTGTTAAAAATGTTTTTTTTATCTCAATTACCATTAATTTTTAAATTAATTTCCTTATTGCAATTAGAAACGAAATAAACTTTAATGCGTTGAGCTGATTCTGCCAATATAATCCTATTAAAAATTTCATTTCAACATCAAACCCGTCTTGATGCGGAGATGAATTCCTGCTGTGCTGTTGAACAACCTAAAGCAAGTATGGGCAACCTTTTGTCACGTATGTGATCAATTAGGCAAACTACCTTGCACAAAATTCTTTATCGTGCCAACCAAAATATTTTGTGATGTTCATAAGATGTATTTAAAACATGTGGATATGAATTCCTTTACATTAGTAGTGTACATTGAGTACACTGTCGCGTACTCATCGTAATACATTTAAAAAAGTTTTGTTCGTTTGATGATACAATTATCTAATAACATAACAAATTACATCATTACACGACGTTTATGTTATTGTTTCAAGATAAAAACTATTCAAAAACTGTTAATATATTGATAATCTATGTATGATTCATTTTCTAACAAGTTCAAATATACCCTTCGAAATCAAGATAAATTATTAAAACAGTTAAAAATAAGACAAATACATGTTATGGCAATTTTTAAATAATATATGGCAATTCTTATTTATTATCCATAAATATTTTCCCCTTAAGAGTTTATATTTTTTATAATATTTAGTTGATTTATTCGATGATTTCTATAACTATTGTTTCTTTGATTTTATTTTTATAATAACCTGGTTTAAAATATGTATCTATTAAATTATTGAAATTGGAGAAAACCAATATCATTACATTTAATGGCAATTCTGAAATTTTCATTATTTAATGTATTATATTCTATATTATATGGTAATATGCACGAATGCTCATGCAAAAATATGTTTCTTGTAAATTTAAATATGTCGTCTTTATGATAAAAATTAATAATAATTTAAATTGATGCAAATTTAATGTTCATAACTTTATCGTCAAAATATTATACCTTTATCTTTTATATTGTTTTATTAAGAATGAGGCTACCTGGATAAATTTGTTCGCTTATTGATTAAAAAATATTAGAGTTAAATACACATATATAATTAATAATAAAACATATTAAATATCTATATAAGCCAACTATAATAAGGCTACTATTACCTCCCATTTGAACACCTTTTACTTGTCTAAATATAGATGTCCCTACTTTTAAATAATTTTGATTTATCAAAATATTTAAGGATTCTATTAATTCAATTTTATCCATATATTTATATTTACTTGATGGTTTAATTTTTGTTAGATAGGCGTTATAATTATTATAACATATATATGTATATCTTTTTTCGAATATAAGATTAATTAATTTTACTAACGCTTCTTTAATATCTACTAAATCTAGATTTGTATAAAGCTTACTAAAATCGAATGTATTTATTTTTTGAAAATTTATTCCGTTTGTCTGTTCTAAAAATTCTTTTGTAGAATTAATACTGAAATAGTGTTTTATACCAGTATTAATTTCGATTACCTTGCAATATTTTAAAGTGTGCTTTAATTACTTTAAGTATTTCGTTCATATAAACAGAAAGTGGTTTTAATGTACATTTAAAGGCACTACATATGAGCATAGGTTTTATTGGATTTTTATGTAATTTTGGATGTAATTTAATTTTGGTTTTGCATGTAAAATAGTTTTATTATCTGATTCCATTTTTATACCTTTTTTATCTATTAAAGAACAACGACTTGTAATAATTGTTTCTAAACTAAAATCACTACGTTCATATGTTGCATTTACATTTAAATCATTATAATTAACTTCTTTCATCAGTATATCATAATAAACAGAAGACGGCAGGCGTGTTTTACTCTAACGGAGCTTATCAGTCCGTGACTACAATAATCATCCATATGCACCTTAACACACGATTAAATTGTGTTCAAAGCTCGAAAATCAGAACTACCCTTAATCTGAATCATCACAGTGTATTTAGCATAAGCTCAGTGCATGGCAGTGCGTATTGCAGTTTAAGCACGCATCAGGCAATAAATTCCTTTTGACAGAAATGCTGTTTTTACAGGGACACTTTACAGTGTACAAATATATAAAATATAATTATAGGTGTTTTAGCAAATTACAAGTGATCAGTCTCAAATTGAATCAACGACAAATCACTCGAATCAACGACATTTTTGTGAACAAACAATGAAATCGGTGAAAACTCGCAAAAAACAGACAGACGATGGCTACGTTCAGTTGGAAGTTGGATGCGACAAGCAGGGATGCGATGTTTGGACACTCTTAAAGGTGAAAAAAAATTGACGTTGCGAGATACGAAAGTAAACATTTTATTTGTGGTTATTGCGTGTGTAACGACGCACGATTGGATAAAACTGAACCTGTCGAGGAGAAAGGCGATGAGTCGGCGCCAGCTCATTATGTTATTGCACAGCGTCAAGAAAGGATCTCCCACTGCAATTCACAACAGCGTCAAGAAATTGTTATTGCACAGCGTCAAGAAAGGATCTTCCACTGCAATTCACAACAGCCTCCACCAGCATTTGATCAGACTTTTCAAACTTCACCTGAAAAATGTGTAGATCTAGATCTGAGCTACGAAGAGAAAACACTTGATTTCACAAATTCGTTTGTCTCTGTAACTTCATGTAGCGGACCTCCGAGTTCTTTACAATCAACTGACTTGCGACTTGAATCTACAAATTCTTACTCCAATTCAGTCTCCCTAAATAACTCATTAACTGCCCCTATTCGCCGGACTTATGATAGATCACAGTGTCTAATCATAGCTAATATAAGAGAATCATCTGCTACTAACAATCATTTACGTGTACAGCATGACGTCAAAGCTGTACAATCCTTCTTCTCTGAGCTATTACACACCTGTTCCCCTACTGAGCTGCAGCAATTCAGAGTTCTCCACCTTTATAGACTGGGGAAAATAATATCAGATAACAGTCCACGCCTTCTAAAGGTCATATTAGCAACGCCCGATATGTGTACATTAGCTTTAAAATACTGTTATCATCTTGCAGGTACTGGATTGATCCTTCGCAGAGATCTTTCGATCGAGGACAGAACTCGACTGAAACAAGCAAAGAGCGAACTTAGTAACAGAGTAGCTAACGGTGAAAGTAACCTCACCGTCATAAATTTTCGTGTAGTGCGACGCAGGACTTCAACTCGTTTCTGGATTCGTTCCATTGGCAACGGTGGAAACATCCGGGAGCTGCGAAGTCTTTGTGTCGCAACGAAACTACCCAAGAAGTGACAGTAAATGTCGATAAGAGATACGAGTATTCCGACCCAGTACACTCCACACATGCCTTCCGGGTCTTATATTCGAATGTCTTAAGTCTCATTAATAAAATGGACGAAGTTCTCACTCTGGTGAACAGCACTTCATTTAAAATACTTGTTTTTACAGAGTCGTGGCTAAAACCACACATCATAGATTCAGAAATTTCCATCAATGGGTACGCCATAATCCGAGCAGATCAGCAAATTTGCCGTGGTGGCGGAGTGATCATATATGCTAGAGAAGTTCTTACAACTCGTGTTATGTCAATTGATTGCGATGAATCAAGTCTTTGTGAATACGCTTGGGTTTCTGTAACAGACCATAAAAACATATTTTTCTCTCTAGGTGTCTTCTATCGCCCCCCCCAATTCGCTCTAACCGGGTCGATTATATCCTCAATAACTGAAAATACATTCAAGGGTCAAAAAGTTATTTTATTTGGAGACTTTAACATGCCGCGAATTGATTGATAGATTACGTTCCTCTTCCTGGTGTAGAGGAACGTAATCTATCAATCTCTTCCTGAGATTGATAGATTACTATCAAGGTTCCTCTTCCTGACACAGGTTATCTACCATCTGATTGGACTAAGGCTATTGTACGTCCAATTTTCAAGAAAGGGGATAAATCCCAGGTTTCCAACTACCGTCCCATCAGTCTCACATCTGTAGCTTGTAAGGTATTATAAAAATTGATTCTTTGTCACCTTAGCGCTTTCGTTGAAGCTAACAATCGCCTCAGCCCCAGTCAGCATGGATTTAGGCCAAATCGCTCAACGGTAACGAACCTTGTAAAAGCGAGAGCAAGCTGGGTGGATTCGATGAGGAGTGGTTCCAAAGTAGATGTGATATTTATAGACTTATCGAAAGCATTCGATAGAGATAGGTGTAGATATACATTTCTGTATATTGTTTTAAAAGCAATATACAGAAATGTATATCTACACCACTGGAGCAGCCAGCTTAGTGGATGTAGCGTTGAATCGCGATACAGACGTCCTGAGTTCTAATCCGATCAGCACCAGTGTACGGAGAAAGCAGAAAATAAGGGTCGAAACGTGAAATGTAGGTCTGGGTCAGCAGCTGATGAGACCCACCCAGACTGATTAGTAGCGTCCTGCTGTATCAAGAATAGGAACAATACCTGTGAGGATAATGTCGTGCCACAATCAGAAGAATTTCAGCTCACAGATGTAATCAAGTTAAATTAAAAACATTCAATGCAAGTGGCAGCATGAAAAATCAGTGATCCGGCTAGCGGATCAAACAACTAGGTAGGTTTCTAATAGATCGTTAGAATACGATCCCATACTAAAAGCAATATACAGAAAAGTATATCTACACCACTGGAGCAGCCAGCTTAGTGGATGTAGCGTTGAATCGCGATACAGACGTCCTGAGTTCTAATCCGATCAGCACCATTGTACGGAGAAAGCAGAAAATAATGGTCGAAACGTGAAATGTAGGTCTGGGTCAGCAGCTGATGAGACCCACCTAGACTGATTAGTAGCGTCCTGCTGTATCAAGAATAGGAACAATACCTGTGAGGATAATGTCGTGCCACAATCAGAAGAATTTCAGCTCACAGATGTAATCAAGTTAAATATATTATATTATTATATTGTATTATATTATTATATTATTATATTGCCTAATAATAATGAGTTGTTACACCTGCTCCGGGACACCCAATGGAGTACTCATAAATAAATCACTCTTTCCCCACAAAGAAGCATAAACACCAGGCAGCATTCTATATATCTTCATCAGACCAAGAAATAGAGCCGAATTACTTTCGCAATATTGAAAGTCGCTACGTATGCCCGGTCATCCTATGTGTAACAAAATCTTTAACAACGGCAGACGCGTTTCGCTCTAACGGAGCTCATCAGTACCTTGACTACAATAATCATCCATAAGCACCTTAACACACGCTTAAACAGTGTTCAGAGCTAAAAAAATCAGGATAACCCTTAATCTGAATCATCAAAGAGAATTTAGCATAAGCTCTGTGCATGGCAGTGCGTGTTACAGTTGATCCATGCATCATGCACTAAATTCCTTTTAATTTACAGTGACACTGTCAAGTGTACAAATATATAAAATATAATTTAATGTTACACCTTCCCCTGGAACACCGAATGGTGTTCCAGTGGAAGGTGTAACATCATAATTAAATCATAATTTAATCACTGTTTTCCTCATGAGGATGTATAAACACCAGGCAGCATTCTATATATCTTCACCATACCAAGAAATAGAACCGAATTATTCTCCCAATATTCAAAGTCGCTACGTATGCACAGTTATCCTATACATAGTGCTTACACAAGAACCAAACGCCGTTTCCGATAGAACGATCATTAGTAATTGTGATACTGCCATTGAACTCGTTGCTAAGTATCTGCATGGTATTCTACACCCAGTACTAAAAAGTGCTCCAGCATATCTGGAGAGTACATATGACTTCCTGTGACAATTCAGTACTTTCAAAAATGATATTTCAGTTAATTCTATTATAATAACATTAAACGTTGTGTCTCTGTATACGTCGATATCAACAAACTCCGAAATATCAGCAATTACTAATAAACTATCTAGGTTCGGTATTAATAACATTGATATCAACAATATAATAAAGATGCTTAATATGGTACTACGTAGTAATACATCCACGTTTGAAGTTGAATTATATCATCAATTGAAAGGCACAGCAATGGGCAGTCCATTGATGATCATTCTATCATCAATGAACATATGCTGGACTCTATATCGCCAACATTGAGGAGCAATTCATTGAAAGTCGTGTAAAAAAACAGCAGTGTGGCTGAATTATATCGACGATATATTTATAGTATGGAAGCACGGTGAAGAATCATTAGCTGCTTTTATTACATAACTTTACAATATATATGAATTAACATTCACACGTTCGGATTTGGCAAATAACAGACTAACATCCATAGACCTTGAACTATACAGAGCTGAGCAGAATATATGGCAAAGAACGCTCGATCGTAAATATACAGACTCGTGGTCTATGATCAACGGAAATAGTGCACATCAACATAAGACTAAACGAATAATTGTTAGAAATGAAGGTATTCGGATTAAAAATATTTGCTCGACGATACAGGAATACCATAAACATCTTCAGATTTTTAGAGAACAACTTATGGATAAAAGAAGATAGTGCAGACTGCTTATATGCTTATGTGGCATTTGATTATCACCCATTATTTGAAAACATACAGAGATTTACAAAAAGGCACTTTGAAATTGGATCAAGAGAGTCGCAGTAAGATAAAATTCACACGTTATGCATAAAATTATATAAGTAAAAAAATTATATAATTAATATAATTAATGAAATAATATAATTGATATAATATAATTAATAAAATAATAATTAATTTTAAAATCTATAATTATATAGATAATAAAATTATAAATAATTATAAATAATTTTACGTATAATCTATAATTATACGTAAAATTAACGTTAACATCCGTCACACCTCGTTCGAATTACTCATATGCAGATTATCAACGCATTTCCCTCTGGAACTTGTGATTGTATACCGTCCAGGTTCAGTTGCCCCCTCACGTATCTTCTTTAACGACCTTGCAGATCTTGTGTCTCACTGTTCATTGTCTTATACTCCTTATTTTGTTCTCGGTGACTAACATTCGTCTTGATCACACGTCTGACTCTGACTCTATCACTTTAACTAATCTTATTTCTGATTTTAACTATAAATTACTTTCAACTAGCCCAACTCATATTCTCGGAGGTGCTCTCGACATCATTGATGTTCCTAACTGCTTCAATGACTATACCTCCTTGTCAATGATCCTGGTTTGTCCGATCATTTCCTTGTTACTCTTACTCGTCCTTATCCTCCTTCTCCGCCTCCACTATTATCCACACCAAGTCGACACTGGAAACTTCTCGATATCCATATTCTCTGCACAGTCTTACTCAATTCACTCTTTTCACTTCCTCTTAACTATCTCTCTCCCGATGATCTCTGCATTCTGTTTGATTCTGAACTTACGTCGATCCTCAATAACGTTCTGCCTAGTCGACTTCGACGTTCCCAGCGCTTGCGCCATGCTCCCTGGTTCAATTCTGACTGTAGTCTTTCTAAGCGTCGACTCCGTCATTCTTTTCGTATGTATAAACGCTTTCTTAAACGTTCTCCCAACTCACTCCCTCCAAATCTTCGTGATTCCTACTTTTCTCAACGCCGTTCACATCTCATTCTTATACGTACTAAACGTACTCTCTTTTGGCGAAATCAACTCGAGTCATCTTCCAACTCGAAATCTCATTGGAAAATCTTAAACTCAATTCTTTCACGATCATCTACCCCTTGTAATATAAATCCTGATGAATTTTCTTCTTATATACAAACTAAGCTATCTCATTTACTTTCCCTACTACCCATAGCCCCCTTGTACCCACTCTTCTCTTTAAATACTTCCCTCCCAGAACTATTCCACCTTCTTCCCGTTTCGTCTGATGAAGTTTCTTCGGTTCTGCTGTCATTACCTAATAAAACATCTCTTTCTGACCCAATTCCCACTCACTTGCTTAAAAATATATAATCCTCTATCTTACCCTTCCTAATCACATTGTTCAACTCGTCCATCCGTAGTCGTACATTTCCTTCCATCTAGAAATACGTCACTGTTCGTCCTCTCATCAAAATACAATCTCTCGACTCTTCACTACCATCTTCGTACCGTCCAATCTCACTTCTCCCAACCCTCTCTAAACTCCTAGAGCGTCTCGTTCTTAAGTAAGTTAATACATATCTATTTTCCTCTAACTTATTTCCTCCATTCCAAGCCGCTTTTCGCTCTAATTACTCTACCGAAATTGCATGTCTTAAAGTTTATAACGACTTACTCATATCGCGCGATCATAAATTATGTAGTGTCATAGTTTCTCTTGATCTATCGTCTGCTTTTGACATCGTCGATCACTAGATTCTTCTCCATCGTCTTCGTCATGATTATGGCTTCTCTTTAGCCACAGTATCATGGTTTTCTTCATATCTATCAAACCGTACATTTCGCGTATATTCTAACTCTTCTCTCTCACATCCTTCGTCCATCCCGTCCGGTGTTCCACAAGGCTCAGTATTAGGCCCTATGCTTTTCTCTCTTCTTCTCGGTGATGTCTTCGATTTCTTATAAATTTAACTTCCATGTTATGCAATATGCTGATGACATTATCATCTATGATCACGCACTTGCTTATCGTATTCATGATCTTAATGTTTCTATTTCCAGCTGTCCTGTCTCAATTTCCAATCATCTTTCGTCCCTTCGCCTATCTCTGAATCCTGATAATTCCAAAATTATGTAGATCCTACCTCGACGCCTCGGCTTCGAACCTCCCTCCGTATCATTAAATTATATAATTCTTCCTAGCGTTGATAATTTCGTTTTCCTAGGCTTCTAAAATAAGATAATTGTAACAAACTTCGAATCGAGTGTTTAGTTCATAATGATGATTCCTTAAAGAGCTTAATGAAGTATGCATCCGATAAAGGTTTAACAACGTGGCTTGCTTCGAGACCGTTACAATCACTTGGATTAAATTTGACGAAGCAAGATTTTCTGGCTATACGTTATAACTGGAACACTCATGGGGTGTCTTCCAATTGTACATGTGAAGAGACTAACTATCAATCATTCACTCGCTTGCCAAACTGGAGGTATTCCGACAATTCGGCACAACATGGTTAGGGATTTATTGGCAAGTGAGTTAGATGGCGTGTGCAATTTGGTTACGCTGAAACCAGTGCTGCTACCAGTACCTAACGGGTACAAATTCGAAAATAAATCAACAACTCGTGATAAAGAAGCGAGATAGGATGTATTATGTCATGGTCTTTTCGGGAATAGTACTTGTGGACATTTGTACATTTAGTCATTTGGCACTATCCTACTCAAGAAATGCTGACTATGACCCTTATCGATATCACGAATCAATAAAAACTCAGAAGTACGGTGAACGAGTTACTTCGATTGAACGAGCAACATTTTGTCCATTCGTGATCTCAACAACAGATGGGCTAAGCTCTTCCGCACAATATATTCTCAAAAGAATTGCAATGCTTCAAGCCAGAAAGCGAGGAATTCCTTATACTTTTATTAGGCCCTATGCTTTTCTCTCTTCTTCTCGGTGATTTGTCTTCGATTTCTCATTAATTTAACTTCCATGTTATGCAATATGCAGATGACATTCTGATCTATGCACATGCACCTGTTTATCGTATTCACGATCTTAGTGTTTCTGCTTCCGACTGTCTTGTCTCAATTTCCAATCATCTTTCTTCCCTTCACCTTTCTCTGAATCCTGATAAATCCAAAATTATGTGGATCCTACCTCGACGCCTCGGCTTCGAACCTCCCTCCGTATCATTAAATTCTACAATTCTTCCTATCGTTGAAATTCTCGTTTTTCTAGGCTTCCATTTTGACAACCAACTTTCACTTAAACCTTTCGTTAGAGATAAAGTACGCTAATCTACATTGATACTCCGCAACCTCCGGCAAGTTCGTAGATTGATCGATTTCCCTTCTTGTATGACTCTCATATGTTCTCTCCTTTTTTCTAGACTCGATTATTGTCTTAGTCTATTTTCCAACTCACCTAAATCCACTCTTCTTCCCCTACATCGCATCGTCAACGCAGCCGTCCGAATTCTCCTCCGTCTTCGTCGTTTTGATCATACATCCCACCATCTTGTTTCTCTTAATTGGCCTACAATTTATTGTCGTGTTCAAATTCGTCTTCTTATCGTTGCTTTCCGCCTTGTAACATTTCATACCCCTTCATTTCTCAACCTTCCTTTTCTTGATAATTCTCGTCCTGTTTACCGTTCATTGCGTTCCTGTAATTCCCTTCTTTTACATGTCCCAAACTACTCTACCTCCTTTGGACTCCGCTCCTTCCTGGTGGCTGCTCCTCTATCGTGGAACCAGCTGCCCACTCATATACGCCAATAAACTTCCCTGCCTTGCTTCAAACGACAAATCCGATCCCATTTTAACAATTTATCTGCTTGACTTTTTCATTTTTGTTTGTGGACTTGTAAGCGTACAGCTTGTACGCATTTGCCACATTAAATAAATTTGTATTATTATATAGATAATAAAATTATATAGATAAAATTCACACGTTATATATGGCTTTTGGCAAACTGATTTCCTGGGTCATTTGAAGACACTTAAATAGATTGTGCTAATAGCTTATGAAACAGGAATATAGGATAAATTTTATTTTATTGGCAAACTAACAAACTTTTCAGATATTTGGCTTTTATTCAGTGGAATTTCGTGTAAACTAAAATTATTGTCTTTTATTTGACAAAATATATGAACAGTACACAACATATATATGAACAGAACACACATATACAGAACACAACTTGTTGAAAAGTGGTGTTGAGTATATGATAATACGCATATTTAGTCATTGATGGAATTTGAAGAAATCTTTTTAAAGATTTCGAAAATTAAAGATCAATACTATAGGTTTTAGTAATATATTTCATTATAATACTTTGATGTCCTTTCCTTCTAGCTATCGCCCCATTTCACTATTCCCTACTCTTTCTAAGCTCTTAAAACGCTTCATCTTAATACAGATTAACGCTTATCTCTCCTTATCCAATCTGTGCCCTCCTTTCCAATCCGCTTCCTGCTCTAATCACTCTACAGAAATCACCCACATGAAAGTTTACAACGACTTACTCATTTCTCGAGGTAAGGCTCTATAAAGTGTGATCATATCCCTCGACCTCTCCTCCGCCTTCGACGTTGTCGACCACTCCGTCCTCCTTTCTCGCCTTCATTATGATTACGTCTTTTCTTCCTCCTCCGTAGCATGGTTTGCCTCATATATACGACCGTTCGTTTCACGTCTGATCTAATTCATCATCATCTGAAACCTAAAAAAAATTTTGGTTTCTTATAAACATACATTCCAGATTATTCCTGTCAGTTCCAGATTATTCCTGTCAGTTCCAGATTATTCCTGTCAGTTCCAGATTATTCCTGTCAGTTCCAGATTATTCCTGTCAGTTCCGCTCGCTACGCTCGCGGATTGAGCTCAATCTATCGATAAAAGGTCATGCCTAAAAAAGCGCGATCTCAGATCCCTGTTCCTAATCAACAATCTTCCACATCTAAATGCAATGATGGTTATACCAGCTTTGAAGTTGGATGTGATTCCAAAGATTGCGATGTATGGACACTTGTTCGTGTTAAAATATCCGACCACTCGGTGTATAAACGTAAACATTTCACTTGCGGTTTTTGTACATCAGTACGACTACTACAGTTATCCTGCTCATCTACTCCTGTATCACACACTACCACTCAGACCAATGCTGTTTTAGATGTTTCCCTCGCATCAACACCTGACTTCGCATCATATAATCCCATTATTGAACCTACTCTCTCACACACTCCTCGTTCAACTACGTACCAAACTTCCATTAATCTTTCTCATTCTAACAATGCTAACGGCAAAGCTTTTCATCTCGTACCTCCTCTTTCCTATTCCTCCCCCAATCTAAATAAATCTCAAACTTCTTTATTCTCCTCACGAACTCCTTACTCGACCCCCCCCTGTATCACCTCTCAATAATTTACACCCTTCCATCAAAATCATTTCCAGTAACATTTCCGATCAACTAATTCAACACTCCATTCCTGTCACTCATGCCCCAACCTATTTTAATTCTCCTTACTCTACCTCCCACGTAACACTTCCCAATAAGTTACATCCTTCATTTAAAATCATATCCAGTCACATCTCTGATCAACCGATTCAACACCCCGCTCCTGTCACACTTGCTCCAACCAATATTAATTCTTTATCAAGCACCCCTGCCATTTCCACTTCTATCTGCTCATCTACCTCGACTCCAACCAGCTCTGTCCGTCCACCACTTCCACGAAATCGTTTTCCTTCGCGCGATCGCTGTATAATCATATCAAACTTAAAGCTTTCCGAATCTGCTTCTCCACAATCTCGCCTCGATGATGATGTATCTGCTTTCAGGTCTATCCTAGCAACCATTCTTCCTGATGATAACCCATCACTCTTCAATAATATCGCTCCTGTATCCTTTATTCGTTTAAACAAATCCACTAAATCAAATCATCTCAGTCCTCCACTCTTAAAAATCGTTTTCCGACATAGTTCACATGCCTCTTCGGTACTCTCCCAACGTTTTAAACTTCTTACCACTTCATCTACTTGCCGTATCTTTCCTGACCGCTCCCCTTCTGATATTGCCCAGCTCAATTTAGCTCGCATTGAAAACATCGACGTGAAACAAACGGCGAGTCATCCTTATCTATACGTAAAATCAACGGAAATTTTCACGTTCTTCACACAAGGCCAAAAATTCGATGGCGTCCCATCTCTCCCCCTTGTCTTCTTCGCTAGTCGATCTCGCTCCTAAGCATACTTTTCGTATTAGTCTATTCAATACTCGCTCCATTCTTCATAAAGCTGATATGCTTCTCGATATCTTCGATCAATTATCTATCGATATTCTCTGCATTACCGAATCATGGCACACTGACTCCAACGATCTTGCTATTCGTCGTCTATGTCGCTCTGGTTGTTCTCTAGTTGAATCAGCTCGTCAAATTACATCTCATACATCTACTGCGTCTAACCATGGCGGTATTGTTGCCATTGCTCGTCACCCAATGTCTTTACGTAAAATCAACGTTAACATCCGTTACACCTCGTTCGAATTACTCATATGCAGATTATCAACGCCTTTCCCTCTGGAACTTGTGATTGTATACCGTCCAGGTTCAGTTGCCCCATCACGTATCTTCTTTAACGACCTTGCAGATCTAATGTCTCACTGTTCATTGTCTTATACTCCTTCTTTTGTTCTCGGTGACTTTAACATTCGTCTTGATCGCCCGTCTGACTCTGACTCTATCACTTTAACTAATCTTTTTTCTGATTTTAACTATAAATTACTTTCAACAAGCCCAACTCATATTCTCGGCGGTGCTCTCGACATCATTGCTGTTCCTAACTGCTTCAATGACTATACCTCCTTGTCAATTACTGATCCTGGTTTGTCCGATCATTTCCTTGTCACTCTTACTCTTACTCGTCCCCATCCTCCTTCTCCGCCTTTACCATTATCTACACCAAGTCGACCCTGGAAGCTTCTCGATATCCTATTCTCTGCACAGCCTTACTCAATTCTTCACTCTTTTCACTTCCTCTTAACTATCTCTCTCCGATGATCTCTGCATTCTGTTTGATTCTGAACTTACGTCGATCCTCAATAACCTTCTACCTAGTCGACTTCGACGTTCCCAGCGCTTGCGCCATGCTCCCTAGTTCGATTCTGACTGTAGTCTTTCTAAGCGTCGACTCCGTCACTCTTTTCGTATGTATAAACGCTTTCTTAAACGTTCACCCAACTCACTCCCTCCAAATCTTCGTGATTCCTACTTTTCTCAACGCCGTTCACATCTCATTCTTATACGTACTAAACGTACTCTCTTTTGGCGAAATCAACTGGAGTCATCTTCCAACTCGAAATCTCATTGGAAAATCTTAAACTCAATTCTTTCACGATCATCTACCCCTTGTAATATAAATCCTGATGAATTTTCTTCTTATCTACAAACTAAGCTATCTAATTTACTTTCCCTACTACCCATAGCCCCCTTGTACCCACTCTTATCTTTAAATACTTCCCTCCCAGAACTATTCCACCTTCTTCCCGTTTCGTCTGATGAAGTTTCTTCGGTTCTGCTGTCATTACCTAATAAAACCTCTCCTTCTGACCCAATTCCCACTCACTTACTTAAAAATATCTGCACTTTTATCTTACCCTTCCTAATCACATTGTTCAACTCGTCCATCCGTAGCTGTACATTTCCTTCCATCTGGAAATGCGCCACTGTTCGTCCTATCATCAAAAAGCAATCTCTCGACTCTTCACTACCATCTTCGTACCGTCCAATCTCACTTCTCCAAACCCTCTCTAAACTCCTTGAGCGTCTCGTTCTTAAGCAAGTTAATACATATCTCTATTCCTCTAACTTATTTCTCCTTCCAAGCCGCTTTTCGCTCTAATTACTCTACCGAAATTGCATGTCTTAAAGTTTATAACGACTTACTCATATCGCGCGATCATAAATTATGTAGTGTCATAGTTTCTCTTGATCTATCGTCTGATTTTGACATCGTCGATCACTCGATTCTTCTCCATCGCCTTCGTCATGATAATGGCTTCTCTTTACCCACTGTATCATGGTTTTCTTCATATCTATCAAACCGTACATTTCGCGTATATTCTAACTCTTCTCTCTCCCATCCTTCGTCCATTCCGTCCGGTGTTCCGCAAGGCTCCGTATTAGGCCCTATACTTTTCTCTCTTCTTCTTGGTGATTTGTCTTCGATTTCTCATAAATTTAACTTCCATGTTATGCAATATGCTGATGACATTCTCATCTATGCTCATGCACCTGTTTATCGTATTCGCGATCTTAGTGTTTCTGCTTCCGACTGTCTTGTCTCAATTTCCAATCATCTTTCTTCCATTCGCCTTTCTCTGAATCCTGATAAATCCAAAATTATGTGGATCCTACCTCGACGCCTCGGCTTTGAACCTCCCTCCGTATCATTAAATTCTACAATTCTTCCTATCGTTGATAATCTCGTTTTCCTAGGCTTCCATTTTGACAACCGACTTTCACTTAAACCTTTCGTTAGAGATAAAGTACGCTCATCTACCTTGATACTCCGCAACCTCCGTCAAGTTCGTAGATTGATCGATTTACCTTGTATGACTCTCATATCATCTCTCCTTTTTTCTAGACTCGATTATTGTCTTAGTCTATTTTCCAACTCACCTAAATCCACTCTTCTTCCCCTAGAACGCATCGTCAACGCAGCTGTCCGAATTCTCCTCCGTCTTCGTCGTTTTGATCACACATCCTACCATCTTGCTTCTCTCGATTTGCCTACAATTTATTGTCGTGTTCAAATTCGTCTTCTTATCGTTGCTTTCCGCCTTGTAACTTTTCATACCCCTTCATTTCTCAACCTTCCTTTTCTTGATAATTCTCGTCCTGTTTACCGTTCATTGCGTTCCTGTAATTCCCTTCTTTTACATGTCCCAAACTACTCTACCTCCTTTGGACTCCGCTCCTTCCTGGTGGCTGCTCCTCTATCGTGGAACCAGCTGCCCACTCATATACGCCAATAAACTTCCCTGCCTTGCTTCAAACGACAAATCCGATCCCATTTTAACAATTTATCTGCTTGACTTTTTCATTTTTGTTTGTGGACTTGTAAGCGTACAGCTTGTACGCATTTGCCACATTAAATAAATTTGTATTATTATCATCATCCCTTTTTGCGGGGTTACACAAGGTTCAGTCCTAGGTCCCCTGCTTTTCTCTCTTCTGCTTGTAGATCTCTCTCCGCTTATCAAACCTTACTCCTTTAACGTCATGCAATACGTCGATGAAATCTTCATCTATGTTCATGCACCCGCACATCGCATACACAATATCGGCATTTCTGCCTTTAACTCTCTTTCTTCTATCTACAAACGTCTCTCCAATCTCCATCTCGTTCTAAACCCCGACAAGTACAAAATTATGTGGATCCTCCCCCGTAAACCAAACATATCTCCTCCTACTGTATATTTTGTCTCATCGATCATTCCTATAGTACACAATCTCACTTTCTTAGGCTTCCATTTCGATGATCATCTTTCCCTTAAACCCTTCGTCCGTGACAAGGTCCGCTTGTCTAACTTAATTCTCCGTGACATCCGCAGTATCCGCCCCTTATCGACTTCCGTTCTTTTATGTCTCTTCTATCATCGCTTCTTTTCCCTAAAATCAATTACTGCCTTAGCCTTTTCGCCAATTCTCCAAAATCCATCATCCTACCCCTTCAACGAATAATCAATTCCCCGGTTTGAGTGCTCTTTCGTCTCCGTCGCTTCGACCACACATCCACATATTTTGCCCAACTCTCCTGGCCCACCATCCACATCCGCATCAAACTTCGCCTTCTTCTCGTTACCTTTCGTCTCATCGCTGTCGGCTCCCCATCGTTCATCAACCTTCCTTTCTTAGACGACACTCGCCCCACTTCGCTATGGCTGCGTTCCCGTCATACCCTCTTACTCCACGTTCCTAATTACTCCAACAACTACGGTCTCCGATCCTTCCTCGTCGCCGCCTCACTCGAATGGAATCAACTCCCTCTCGACGTCTGCCGCGCTCCCTCCTCTATCACATCAAACACCCCCGTTCACACCTTCTCGACACATGATTTACATTTTTTTATTGTGGGCATGTAAGCGTGCGCTGGCACGCATTTGCCACGTTAAAATAAATCTTTTTTTGTTAATTTTTCCACGACTTGTATTTTAAATATTTCTTTAAGTATTACACATAACGCAAAAATTAATTAAGCGACATATGTCCATTTTAAAGAACAGTTCGCGTTAAAACAAAACGTAAATCTAATTTTTCTAAGATTCCGATCAATCCACATTTTATATAATCATATAAATCTGCTCGATTACCAGTCGAAAATTTGTTATACAGTCATTCGCTTGTATCGTTAAGTGTACAGAATGTATTTTAAGTAAATCAAATGGTACACCAACATAATGTCTTTGAATTTATGTCTCTTAATTTCTTCATTGATGTCTTTCGAACAAATATAATGGTTTTACGATAATATAATAATATAATAAATTTTATATCAATAAAATTGTTGCAACTTGAAAACGATCTACACGATCGAAAAAAGCTTGTAAACAAAATAAAACTGTTTTCCTTGAGTCTATAATAATTCCAACAATATGCATAATAATCCACCAGACTCAAATGAAATTCTAATGTATATATCAAAAAAATACACCCTGAATTTATAAATCAAATTACTATATGTGATTTTAAAACAAGTAATACAAATAAACAAATTGAAAAATAGAAACTACTCTTGAATGGGCCAATTTTTAAATGCTGTAGGTATTTTTGTAAGCCATCTGAATGATCCAAGCATACCAGACAACTCTATCATGTCTGTTATTGTTTGCTTCGGATTGTTAACAGTCAAAGCGCTAATTACCATTGTATATGAATTAATCAATGGTCGCTCCTCAACGATTGCTGAATCTGCTACTTTTTTAAAAGCATGTGCTTTAAATACAGTTATATGAATTCTGTTGTAAGTATATCCACGACCTTTGATTACATATCGATAACTGATTACGAAACCAAGTACAGTGAGCAAACTGTGGATGTTGGCCGGAGCATTTACCCATAGGCATCTTCGACTAAAGAGTGGATTGTCATCGGTATGTTCCCGTGTTGTTCCATAGTATCTTAGATAGCAGTACGAGTTTGCCGTTAAGGGAAAGCTATATCGTAAGCGAATTTCACAATTTTTATTATTATTCAAGGCAGTGCCCGGAACGTACACAACTTCACACTCACATATTTCATTCGATGACTCCCTACGGTTATTAAAACACAGAGCATCCAGGTTGGCAAACAAGCTCGCTTCCTCACCGTCATCCAAAACGGTAATTAGCTTATGTTCACTTGCATGTTTCAAGTGTCGTCCAAGGATGACGTTGAGTTGTTCGATTCTACTATTGCTCAAGTGATTCCATTCATCTTCTAATTTACGTTCAGCCGAAGATATGTTGAGGATGCCTTCCTCATCATCGGTATCTGATAGTATAGGATCATCAATCAATACAATCGCGTCATTATTTTTCGAAATCGGTTCCATATCGTCCGTTTCGTTATCATCAAAATGTTGCATCATGGCTGGATCGATGTCGATAACAGTGTTAGCTAATCGTTCAGACGGTACATCACACTCAATTGCACAGAGTAAAGATTGTTCGTCAATTATAGTTCTACAGTCATTAATTCCATCTTTAACCTGCTCCGACATTAATCTTCAGGGTATTTTAGTGATTTTTCTGGAATAATAAAAAGAGTATGTAAACTAAAATTTAACGCCAGAAAAATTTATTGATAATTAGTATTTGTCTTAACGTACACGGTAAATTGTAGGGATTTACCTCTAATTCTTTAGTATTGTAATTGAGCTTTAAGTGGAGTAATTATTACATACAACAACTTAAGATCCAATGGCTCATAGAAAGTTTGATCACAAGAAATGAAAAAAACTAGAAAATCGAGTTGAACACAAATTGCCATTGTGAACTTTAATTGACGAAGGAAATAATCCTGCTACGAATAACCGATACGGTAGTCTAATTACTGTTTCACCTATTTATCTTTCGACTAATTTTGCTCAACTATTTTTCTAACTAGTGCACATTCTTTTTGCTGTGGCCAATTTGAAAGTGAGAGTGGTAGAAATATTAAAGTATTTTTGCTTGAAAGTTTTTAAAATAAAAGCAATTCCCAATTCGAATATTATTTATTTTTTTAATTAAATTTGATCCTCAATTTAATTTCTTTTAATAACAATATTTTTCGAGCAGAATGCTCTGTTTTTGGCAAATGCTAAGAAACTTAATGTGCTGATAGATATGTAGTCAGAGCATTCGACAATATCTCTACCCCCACCACTTATCCTCGTCTGGAAAGCTCTTCAAGAGTTCTTTGGCGTTTCCCTTCATTAAAGCCACCAAAACGTGCTGCTGGAATAATTCTTCAGCTACTTTTAATTAAGGAACATTGACAAGTAGCAAGATAGCGCGCTACTCGTAGCGCGTTATCCCCATACGTTTCAACAACAGCTGGAGTTAACATATAGCCATTTGCCTCCATTTTGTGACAGTATTTTAGTATTTTGATTCACATAGCATAATCATCTGCAGCAAACGACGCTTCAGTGCTCGATTTTGACAAATATGATGACCGCTGAGGGTTAGTAACCGCAAAATTAACAGCTTCTTGTGAATCTTCATGTAGGATGATGTCCCCTGGTCGTTCTCTTAAGTCTCTGATAGAATTAAGGGTTTCGCGCTCCACATGTAGTCTTGCTGATTCAGCTGCATGGAAAACCTAATCTTGCACTCCTTAATGACGAATACCTGGATATCCTATCAAACTGGTACGTTAGCCCATGAACCCGTAAACATCAGCGTCTATCAAGCATCGACGACATTTGAATGGCTTCATATGAATTGGTATTCCCAACCATATTTCTGCAAGGATACGAAATTCAGCTGGCAACACGTTCAGCGGGTAAATCTAAGTCGTCGTAGGCTGCTACCAGGCATTTACGCGTGCACAACCAACCGCAAGAAGACGTGATGCGTCAAAATAGATTGATGTCTCGATTACAACAACAATTGACAAGAAAAAACAAATAATAATACACAAGATTTTTCCTGTCAACCACAGGTCCGGTTGTCGTATTGCGGAGGCAGTGCACGAACCAAACTACTCCAGACATCGCGATCTTGGTCGACATACCAGAGTTCTCTTTAAGATAGCCCAAGACGGTCTTCGGCCAGTTTCGAGATTTGATCTCTCCACCTATCGAGTTCTCTTTCTAGAGAGTCCGGCCTGGAAAACTCTCTGAGGAAGGCGATCCATAGACATCCTCAGAACGTATCCTAGCCACCTCAACTGACTTTCTCCGATGTTGATAAGCAGCGACGTTACTATGAGTTTACTCCAGATGACTGAATTCTTAACCTTATCTCTAAGGCTAAGAAGGACCACATTGCGAAGGAACTTAATTTCGGTCGCCTGTATCCGATATATTATCCTTTTAGTCATAACCCAAAGCTCATGATCATAGTTTAAGTTAGAAACAAAGATCGTGTGGTAAACTGAAAGCTTCGCCCGAAGACTCAACTCCAGCTTAACCACGATAGACCTGTACAAAGAGCGCATTGCTGCGTTAGCTGCATAGATCCGCTTCTCAACTTCCCTGATGTTCCTGCCGTCCCTTGAGAACAATACCATAATATACTTGTAATATTCACCATCAGGAGGAACCTTTTCCCCAATCCAGATTGATATTGATACCTGAATGAGAGACGAACACATAGAGACAGTCGTGGAGGTAATAACCAACATCCATGCCGCTTGACATTTCATCGTAAATCGATCTAATAAGCATTGTATGTCCTCAGAACAAAAAGCAGAGACGGTATACTGATGGAACCGAACTGAAGACCCACATCCGTCATAGCAGCCCTTTTCGTAATTTTGTCTATGTAAACAAGAAACAAAAGTGAAGACAAATGACAACCCTGACGAAGACCAACGCCCACTGGAAATGATTCAGACTTTTACCTAGAACGCGAACACAACTGATACTCTGTTCATACAGAGAAGCCACAGCAACCTGAAGATAGTCTGGTAATCTATACTCTCTTAATATCTTCCGCAACCTCTCTCGCGGAACTCGGTCGAACGCCTTCTTCAAATCTACAAAGCACATTTAGACCGGTAGAGCGAACTCCCAAGACCCTTCTTGGATAGTTGAGGGAGTAAAGCGCTGATCCGTAGTTCCACGACTTGAACGAAAGCCGTATTGTTCCTCTTACAACTGTCTCTCAACTATAGGCCGTATCCTTAACTCAAGTATTCGAGCAAATAGCTTATCAGTTTGGCTAAGAAGAGTGATGCCCCGATAATTGTAGCACACTCTTCGATCACCTTTCTCGGTAACTCCCGAATAGTTTATGGTCCGACCTTGATCAAAAAGTTTAGTTCCAGTTCCAGAATAGTGAAGATAAGTCACTCCAACTATTTCTAAACAGAAGCGAACCATATTTTCAACTAATTCTGGTTCGTTCCCCGCCTGCGAAATGACATTCCACGTTTCTCCATAAATGCTTGTACGTTTCGGATGTTGATTCCTCTTGCTGTCTCCGTACAACTGCCTGGTTACACGGCACCCGACAATGAAAACTCCTCCGATCAGTGGTGAGTTGACCATTGTTCTTCGCACTTAATTTATATTTTGTAAATTTGTTGCTTGCCATTTTTATTGTCTTGGTTTGTTTGTTCGGCTATCTCCCGTTCCCGATATCCTGTGATGATCCAACATCGCTATTATAAGGAAACAGGCCTCCGTGACTCTCTTCAGTATCTTCGTCCATTGTCCAATCCGCCGTCGGAGTCATCGGAGGGATCTGATATAGTCTATTAAAGGATTTATTCACGGCTGATGCAAGCCGGCCAAATATTTAGCCGTTGGTCGACAAATGTCGAACATACGTTGCTTGGGCCGCTCCACGAAGAGCATAATTGGCAATAGACCAGCTTAATACGTAATCGACTGCCACCTAGCGGCCCGATGTCTCGCTTAGTATTTTAGAAAATAACGAGTTAGTTATCAATTATCGACATGCCTAGCAAATATTTTTTATATTTTTATATTAGGCCACCAAATTATAAATTTCCGATTGTAGTTAACAATGTCTTAAATATTTTGAATCGTTTAGATTTTCCAAGTTTTTATTGCTATTTATCATTACTAAAAAACGCTGTAGATAAATTCATTGTAAAGAGGTGTTTATTACAGAAATATCATGTGAAAATACTTTCCTATTTGTCTTTTAAATTGTCGAATTTTATAACAGAAAGCATTAACGTATTATTCTGTCACCACTAGTGAAGCAAATAGCTCGTTAATAGGTAAGGTCACAAGCAATTAAATTAATTACAGAAATTTCTCATCAAAGCATTAATACAATATAGATCGTCTAATATCCATAAAAGGGTCTCTGTCCAGACACTTCCTTAACTGGTTTATAGTCGGATGAACAGATTGTTGACGGTAGAAGTCTGTTTCAAAGTTCAACAACACGATTCGATAGGCGGTATATCCGGGTGTGCTGGATTCGAGGAGTGTGCAATATCAGAGTGTGACCGGGCAAGTGATGCAAATCTCTTAAGCGTTTAAGTTACTAGTAGGATTGCTTATGTCGTGGGGTATATGCCATACAAGGATTAAATATACACGATCACGCATATACCGCAATGTAGGAACTTCAAGAACATTTAGGCGTTATACGTACGAAATATGTTATAAATTTCATGAAGCTTGGCATCACGTCTAAATATACCTTCGAAACGTCTACGCTCACTGATTGTAATTGTGTAACAATAGATGGTCAATATAGACGAATTGGTAGTACCAAACCAAATACAAGTGGAACCGAACATTGGTTATCTACATTCAGAAAAGCTCATCTCAAAATTCCTACAATGCGTTCAGCTTTAGTACGTGTATACGACGTGTTCATTTGTGAGGATAGATCAGAGCTTATCCAAGCACAGAGTTCCTTATACCTGAAAACATGATTTATTTCGACGTCCTTGAGCAAATAACGTGTATCAACTGGAATTTTGCTTTTGGAAATATGAATGAATGCGCTTTGCTTAAGTTAATTTCCTGCTTACACTATTGACCACAACTACATACGGTATATATGTCCCGTTGAATTACCTAAACATCAGAAGATAAATGGATGCATCACCATGTGTTTAAGTCTCCCGCGTACAGCATTGGTGGAGAAGATAAAAGAGCAGGTAGTTCAATAATGTAGAAGCTAAACAAAATCTGGCCAAGAATAATACCTTGTGGACGCCCACAATACCTTGTGGTTGGTTGGGGATACTATAATTTTTATAATGTAGACCGAAAATCTACGCAATTTCTATCACATCAAAAGTAATTAGACCATCTTAGTCAAACATACACTTTATTTCTGGCATGGAGTTGACGCGCCATTTAGCATTAGCGAAAAACGATCTACGGTTATAACGACATTTTGATATTAAGTGTTTCTCAAAAAGAAATCTTTTGCGAAGCTTAATTAATGTGGCATGATTCCTCATATTTCGATATTTACAATGGTATCCAACAACATTTAAAGATATTGAATTATATATGACGTTTCTTAATTGCAATCAAAATTCATGATCCAATCAAGGAGGTGTAGACCTTTAAGTTTGTTGTCTACAGTGCGGTGAGAATCGATTTAAAAGGATTTTAATTGTATCACGAAAGTATTGCTAAAGATAAATGCATCATGCCATGTTGCATAGTTCAAATAACTTTTATACTATCAAAATCACTGTTGTATATATTCAGTTTACGTTGCCCAGGAGAAAAGACTGACAAAATTCCGCATCAATAGTAACTACATGAGACATTACTAACAAAATGAACGGCATAGAGAAACAGAGGTTCAGTAATGAACAGGATAATGCTGACAAAATATGTAAAATCTTCAACATGATGTGTTTACAGAAACGTGTTACTAGTATCAAAAGGTCAACGGTGTCGCTATTACTACAGGTCGATGTGTTCTAGTCGACACCATGTATGTTGAAGTCATAGAGCACGATAACTCTTCCAGATGAAGCAAATAGAGTCAACTGATAAGCCATTGAAAGTTTAGCTTAACGCTGCGACCGATAGATTATACCAATAATAAGTTTGAAAGGATGTCCCAGCTTACACCATAAGTTGTTATTACCATTCACTATGTCATTATCAAATAGCAAGGTATCACAACTTATACGAGACTTAACATATAACATAACACTTCATCCATGTCTGGATGATCGTTCACTTTGATAGACAGAATACCCATCGATACTAATTTCATAGTTGAGGATATCACATTCATGTCACGTTTCGGTAATTGCAACGCTATTAGGAAATTCACACCGAATAAGTGATCGAATTTCATCGAATTTGTTCAAAATACTGCGAGTATTAGAATATATAACATTTAAAATGCTACGACGTACGATTACATATGGCAAGACTTTATTATTGCCATAAAATACTAGCCTCAAAAATTATCCACAGATGTTTCATTAAATTTACAATCTGCAAATAAGGGTGGCGAACGCACTGAACTGTTTGAACACATGAATTTATGATTCATCTATGCGCAATAGGAGATCCCAGTGTTAAGATAAACGCCGCCGCACTATCCGAAAATTCTAAATTGTTAAATTAACTTAACCCGATCTTCGACGTATTTCCAACTCACGTTGAAAAAAACCAATTCGTTTTCATCTTTCCTAGTCTAGGTTTATAAGGATACCGATAAAGCTTTCCTAAAGTCGATAAAAGTTAATCCGTATTAACTCAGAGATCTCAACTGTATTAAATACAACTTTAGCGAATTTGGTTTATTATCATTGCCCTTGTCAACATGACTAACATGATAGGGGCGATGATACGCATACTATTCACAATGTCAATTGGGGGAATCTATGATAATCTTTGATAAAATAGGTCTTAACTGTATGAGATCTTCGTTTAGTCGACATTGGTTGTTCAGTGCGTGGGATTCAGCCAAATTCACAATGATTAGGTTTCGACTTTATCAACATGTACAATCGGACGCTTTGCATCCAATGATGATGCTCTGGAAGATGCTGTTTCAAATAAAGTATTCGAGATTGGCCGGTATGTAGATACCTTAGTTTATGTATTGTTGGCTGCAAGTTGTTGTTTGGATTATGTGAAATGGCTGAGCCATTTGTCTCGGCAATTTGACCCACAATGTCGCAGTTCTCATCCGCGCATGTTCGATTAAATACTGGACGTATATTCGACATATAAGTATCAAACCTTCTCTGCTCGATAAATGATGATGGAGACTGAGCACAGATACAGTCGAAGGTTCTAATGTGGAGGTTTTATGTTCAAACAAGGTCATTTCACTTGGTATTGGGTATGTAAATGGCAATAACTTTTTGAGATGATCAGAACGGGATATATCTGATGGAGTTTTTTAGACACTTTATTATCGCTTAAGTTTCATTACACCGGCTTAATTGTACAGCGATATCTATGAATTGCTTATTATTTGCAGGTTCCCGACTACAACGTTCATTTTCGATAGCATGAAAAGTATTAGATGTTATCATAGACTTATATTGTATGCCTATTTTGTCAGATATATAATAAAGTTCCGCTTGCAACATTTTTACCTTTGAAAGCATCTAAGCAGTATCATTGGCTGAACAGAAGCCACATACAAAATCATTTTTCGCCATGGTAGAAATAATTTAAGCGTGACCGTCGTTTATACACTGCAATTGACACTTGAACATGTCACCTGGATCTGTTCTTGACAGTCCATGATTTTGCAGGTTGCATCATTCTACCCATCATATTCGAGTGTCTTTTGGCATTAATTGTGATAGTTTTTTAACAGTAGTTTTTTATTATAGTTTTTTGACAATAGATTAATTGTGGTAGGTTTTGTTGATGTCAGCAAATTGTGTTCCTTCCTTCATCCAGCAAAGCGAGAGGAACATCTGGAAAATCTGAAAAATCTGGACAATTCTATGCATATATTTTTAAATTATGAATAGTCTATAAATTAGTACAATGATTTCGAGCAATTGCACGTAGTAGTTTGCTTATGTATTCTCTATCTAATTACCAAGTTGGGTATATATTCTTAAATGTGATGCGCATTATGATATCATAATTCTTTATGAAAGAATTAAATCCAAATAGGCTGAAGCATGTTTAAAATTTACTCAATGGTTGACACAAAATTTAGCCAATTAACATCTGTAGATCTAATCCATTCATCTAGGGTTACATCCATTCATCTAGGGTCGATCTTTAAAATATTAAATTTTTGTATAATTTGAAAGATTAATTAAAAATTTTGAAATATATAAGCAGGCATTAAACAATTATAACATAATTTACAATTAAAATTCATCAGCTAAGTATAAAATTATGATTAAATTTATGGATATTTGCTTACGGTAAAACATTATTCATATGCGCTAATTTTGTTCGCACGCCTACGTTTTTTGAACTTGTTCTGCAAATTTAGGAATGATTTTATTTTTAAACTGATCACGGAATTTTAGTAATTTCCAAAATTAAGATATAATATCAGTGAATACTCGGATTATTACGTTTTTTATTTGAATGCATTTGAGCTGAAATATTGAACATAATTTGCAAAATCAATTATCTGATAATGCAAAAGCAGCCTTTTTAAAACTAATTTTTAATTGAATTAATAAAGTACACTTTTAAGCAAAAATAAGAATTTGTAATAATTTCTATAGTTATTAAAAATCATGCAATTTTTAAAAATATAAAAAGTTGCTAATCTATAAAAAATAGCAATTTATATTAGTTTATCTAGAAAATAATCAGAAACCTGGAAGAACATCAAAAGTTTAAACTTAATTTTTGACGTTCATAAAAAGTTTGAGAGGTCCGTAGGCACCCCACAAAATTTCTAAAAATGATAAAACAAATCCTAAATATGTTTCTAAAAACAACTGGATGCTTCTAAAACCTACAATCAACAGCTTACTGGCTATAGTATAATGGTTTACAGGGCAAAAAGTAATCGGGGAATACTGCTATATAATAAATTACACGTTTGTAAGTGACTATTAACTATTTATTACAAGAATAAATTTTCAATAAATATCATTAAAATCAACAGGCATGAAACCACTGAACAAATTTTTATTTAGTTTCAAATTTTTGACAGCTTAACGACTCGTTAATCTCAAGAAATACTATATATATTCTAGAAACAATGTAGATTGTAATATATATTTAAGAAACAAGTTAACTAATCATTTAACTTAAAAGCTCTTAAAAATATATTTTTAGAAATAATTTTTGTATTTCTAAAAATATTTTAGTATTTGTGAATATTAATTACACGAGTTGTATTCTTTCAGTGGTCGGTTTGATATTATACTCGTGTGGTTGTTTGAATCCTATCAGTATCACTGTACACTACTATCAGCGTGGGTGGATCTCATCAGCAGTGAGCCCACGCCTACATTTCGTACATTATCACTGTACACTACAATGCTGATAGGATTCAAACAACCACACGAGGATAATATCAAACCGACAATGAAAGAATAAAACTCGTGTAAGCAATTAATATTCACAATAATAAAAATACAGCTTACGGTTTACTGTCCAGTGATCATTTCGTATAATAACGGAATATGAAATCGGTGTGTGATGGAATCGAATTCCGAATATTAGTTACCGCCCACACCAAATATAGAACACACTGATTGTGTAATTTGGTATATAAGCCAAATATAAACCAGCATTTCGGCGACAAGGAGTAAATAGTCCAATACTTTGGGTTGAATATGCAACCATCATTGAATTTATTAGTAAAAATACAGGACTTAGTCAATTACTTTGGGTTGAATCTGCAACCATTATTGAATTAATTAGTAAAAATACAGGACTTAGTCCAATACTTTGGGTTGAATCTGCAACCATCATTGAATTAATTAGTAAAAATACAGAACTTAGTCCAATATTTTGGGTTGAATCTGCAATTATCATCGAATTCTTTAGTAAAAATACAAGACTTAGTACGATAATTTCGGTTGAATTTTCAACTATCATTGAATTTCTTAGTAAAAATACAGGACTTAGTCCAATACTTTGGGTTGAATCTGCGATTATCATTGAATTTTTTTTTGTAAAAATACAAGACTCAGTCCGATAATTTCGATTGAATTTTCAACTATCATTGAATTTAGTAAAAATACAGGACTTAGTCTAATACTTTGGGTTGAATCTTCAACTGTCATTGAATTTAGTAAAAATACAGGACTTAGTCCAATACTTTGGGTTAAATATGCAACCATAATTGAATTTATTAGTAAAAATACAGGACTTAGTCCAATACTTTGGGTTGAATCTGCAACCATCATTGAATTTATTAGTAAAAATACAGGACTTAGCCAATACTTTGGTTGAATCTGCAACCATCATTGCATGTATTGGTAAAAATACATGACCTAGTCCAATACTTTGGGTTGAATCTGCAATTATCATTGAATTCGCTAGTAGAAATACAGGACTTAGTCCAATACTTTGGGTTGAATCTGCAACCATCATTGAATTAATTAGTAAAAATACAGAACTCAGTCCAATACTTTGGGTTGAATCTTCAACTATCATTGAATCTATTAGTAAAAATACAGGACTTAGTCCTATACTTTGGGTTGAATCTGCAACCATCATTGAATTAATTAGTAAAAATACAGGACTTAGCCAATATTTTGGTTGAATCTGCAACCATCGTTAAACTTTTTAGTAAAAATACAGGACTTAGTCCAATACTTTGGGTTGAATCTGCAATTATCATTGAATTCTTTAGTAAAAATACAGGACTTAGTCCAATACTTTGGGTTGAATCTGCAACCATCATTGAATTAATTAGTAAAAATACAGGACTTAGCCAATACTTTGGTTGAATCTGCAACCATCGTTAAACCTTTTAGTAAAAATACAGGACTTAGTCCAATACTTTGGGTTGAATATGCAACCATCATTGAATTTATTAGTAAAAATACAGGACTTAGTTCAATACTTTGGGTTGAATATGCAACCATCATTGAATTTATTAGTAAAAATACAGGACTTAGTCCAATACTTTGGGTTGAATCTTCAACTATCATTAAAGTTAGTAAAAATACAGAACTTAGTCCAATACTTTGGGTTGAATCTGCAACTATCATTGAATTAATTAGTAAAAATACAGAACTTAGTCCAATACTTTGGGTTGAATATGCAACTATCATTGAATTTATTAGTAAAAATACAGAACTTAGTCAAATACTTTGGGTTGAATCTGCAACTATCATTGAATTTATTAGTAAAAATACAGAACTTAGTCCAATACTTTGGGTTGAATCTGCAACTATCATTGAATTTATTAGTAAAAATACAGAACTTAGTCCAATACTTTGGGTTGAATCTGCAACTATCATTGAATTTATTAGTAAAAATACAGGACTTAGTCCAATACTTTGGGTTGAATCTTTAACTATTATTAAATTTAGTAAAAATACAGAACTTAGTCAAATACTTTGGGTTGAATCTGCAACTATCATTGAATTAATTAGTAAAAATACAGAACTTAGTCCAATACTTTGGGTTGAATATGCAACTATCATTGAATTTATTAGTAAAAATACAGAACTTAGTCCAATACTTTGGGTTGAATATGCAACTATCATTGAATTTATTAGTAAAAATACAGAACTTAGTCAAATACTTTGGGTTGAATCTGCAACTATCATTGAATTTATTAGTAAAAATACAGAACTTAGTCCAATACTTTGGGTTGAATCTGCAACCATCATTGAATTTATTAGTAAAAATACAGAATTTAGTCCAATACTCTGGGTTGAATCTTCAACTATCGTTGAATTTAGTAAAAATACAGAACTTAGTCCAATACTTTGGGTTGAATCTGCAACTATCATTGAATTTATTAGTAAAAATACAGAACTTAGTCCAATACTTTGTGTTGAATCTGCAACTATCATTGAATTTATTAGTAAAAATACAGAACTTAGTCCAATACTTTGGGTTGAATCTGCAACCATCATTGAATTTATTAGTAAAAATACAGGACTTGGTCCAATACTTTGGGTTGAATCTGCAACCATCATTGAATTTATTAGTAAAAATACAGGACTTAGTCCAATACTTTGGGTTGAATCTGCAACCATCATTGAATTTATTAGTAAAAATACAGGACTTAGCCAATACTTTGGTTGAATCTGCAACCATCATTGCATGTATTGGTAAAAATACATGACCTAGTCCAATACTTTGGGTTGAATCTGCAATTATCATTGAATTCGCTAGTAGAAATACAGGACTTAGTCCAATACTTTGGGTTGAATCTGCAACTATCATTGAATTTATTAGTAAAAATACAGAACTTAGTCCAATACTTTGGGTTGAATCTGCAACCATCATTGAATTTATTAGTAAAAATACAGAATTTAGTCCAATACTCTGGGTTGAATCTTCAACTATCGTTGAATTTAGTAAAAATACAGAACTTAGTCCAATACTTTGGGTTGAATCTGCAACTATCATTGAATTTATTAGTAAAAATACAGAACTTAGTCCAATACTTTGTGTTGAATCTGCAACTATCATTGAATTTATTAGTAAAAATACAGAACTTAGTCCAATACTTTGGGTTGAATCTGCAACCATCATTGAATTTATTAGTAAAAATACAGGACTTGGTCCAATACTTTGGGTTGAATCTGCAACCATCATTGAATTTATTAGTAAAAATACAGGACTTAGTCCAATACTTTGGGTTGAATCTGCAACTATCATTGAATTTATTAGTAAAAATACAGAACTCAGTCCAATACTTTGGGTTGAATCTGCAACTATCATTGAATTTATTAGTAAAAATACAGAACTTAGTCCAATACTTTGGGTTGAATCTGCAACTATCATTGAATTTATTAGTAAAAATACAGAACTTAGTCCAATACTTTGGGTTGAATCTGCAACTATCATTGAATTTATTAGTAAAAATACAGAACTTAGTCCAATACTTTGGGTTGAATCTGCAACCATCATTGAATTTATTAGTAAAAATACAGGACTTGGTCCGATACTTTGGGTTGAATCTGCAACCATCATTGAATTTATTAGTAAAAATACAGAATTTAGTCCAATACTCTGGGTTGAATATTCAACCATAATCAAGAATTGAAGTTTTTAATCAAGTAGATAAAACTTTACGATAATTTCAGTTGATATCTGTATAAGATGTAGTCGAAATTATTGGACTAAGTTTTGTATTTATTTACTAAAATGAATTAAAATGTATCTTTAGCTTTATGATAATTATAGCTCGATTGCAAGTTCAATAAATCGTTATCCCTACTACTAGCACACTACAAAATCGGTATAGTTGTTATCAGTATTTCAACGTTGGTTTCTTTCGTTTTTATTGGATGTGTACATCATGTTTTCTTTTTTGGTGACAAGGCATAACACTTGAAAATGACTATTTTCAAATGCTATTTTGTGAGTAATATTTTAATATTACTCATATTATTACTTTAATATCTTAATATTATATTTAATAATGTCCAATGGTACGTTCGATGTGCTCTCAAATTGTTCAGCGCTTTTAAACATCGAGATGAATAATAAAATAAGAAATTATTATTCACAAATTTTCGACTATTGCAATAGTCCTTTTCAAGTGATATGTTTTTTTAAAAAACAGCACTTAAAAAGGACTATTGCAATATTTGAAAAAGTCGTGCACAATAATTTTCTTTTTCTATTCCTCTCGATGTTTATACGTCCTGAACAACTAAAACATTTTGTATAAGATTTTTATAAATAAAATAAAAACAAATATTTATAATATTTTATATATAGATATTTTTTACATCATTTATATCATTTACTTATTTGAAACTACTGGTGATGTATATTAATAAGAAAGAATTTCATACAACTTTAATTATTCACGAAAGGAAAGTATAAATCTGCATGCTTTTTACAATCTTCGTCGGGAAGCTTAATTTGGAATGCGCCCACCACAGACGCCTAGCCTCTAATGAGGCGCTTTACCTTAGTCTACTCATCACTACAGGGTGGTATCATCAGTATGGCCCTGTAGCTACACAACTTCGACAATACTAACTACTCAGTAAACCATCAGTGTTGCTTGATCAGCAAACTCAGTTAGCTGTTGATGGAAGGAACAACAGGACACCTGCTGCCCTGAGAAGCCACTGCTTTAGCAAACCCTACCAGATGTTAGGCTGCCAACCGGTGGAGGAGCGTGCGCTTAGTGATTTCCTTCAGAGGTTTACTGAGAATTAAGTACTGTCGAAGTTGTATAGCTACAGGGCCACACTGATGAGACCACCCTGTAATGATGAGTAGACTAAGGTCGATGTTTGAACGCGCTGAACAATATTAAATAATATTAAATAATATTTTAATATTATTTTTGAGTAATAATCTTTAATTTATTCTGTCTCTCGATGTTTAAACGCCCTTTTACAATTTCCAAAAATAATATTATAGTACACTTATCTTGATATGTGCTTGTAAAAATTCCTATCCAATGATAATCAGTTAATTTTTAATAGCCATCTATGAAGAACTCAAAGGAATCATTAAAGTCTTCAACAACAAAAGTTAACGACGTTAGAACGCCTTCGATAAAATCATATGCGTCATCAATAGGTTTGAGGCCTGGTGCATCAGTTGATATACTACGCGATTTTAATATACCCACTAGACCTAGTTTTATAGATAATGTAAAAATACCCGATAAAGCCTATGATAATGACATTCAATCAATAGATGCTACACGTGAAAGGCAGCAGAATGAGTCATTGGAAGGTAACTTCTCTGTGGTGTACACTCGTCAGCCCATGGATAATATTGTAATAACAAGTGACGTTGGTTCATCTCAACAGAATGTGGATCAGTCTCGAGGTGCGATTATCCGACGTAAACCTGTTCCTGCTATAAGCACGAAATTTGATATGCTTAATGTTGATCGAACACATTTTGAAGGCATCCGTGTAATGATTCAGGACCAGCTTAATAACAGATTTAGCGTAATTCAATCATACAAGCCAGATCAGTGTTCAGAAATAGCGAATGATTTTACTAATCAGGTCCTGAAGCAATTGAGTTGCCTTAAACCATATAATTACAAGTATATATGCAATACTGTGGTGTACCAACGAAAACCTAAAATGAGCGTTGTCTCTAAAAGTATGCTGCTTTTGGATAATAACAAAGACTTTGTATTCACCACTAGCTTCACGAATGAACGCCTTTACGCTGATTGCGTTGTACTTTTGCTCAAATATCAAGCAGCATAAAAACCTTTTTTATTTAAGAGCATTAAGGTTAAACATATATGCATATACACAAGCCTGACAAAAATGATAATAAGGACTTGCTAAATAAGGACTTGTATGTGATAAATTTTACTTGAATAATAATTTAGTAATTTAAATAATTATTGAATTTTCGTAATAAATTAAAGGATTTAATAAAAATTCGTATGTTTATATTAATACAGATGCTGCTGTCCCGGTATCTATTCTGACGGTCTTATTGCATATGGTTAATACAGGTAAATTAATTGCCTCTTCAAATGTCTTCGATAATGAAGGTAATATTAAAGTATCATTTATATTAGCAACTGCTAGTCAACGAATTTTATCTTTTTACTATTATTAAATTATTATTTAATAATTTAATATTTTAAATATAAATTATGACATTTATGAAACGCCTTAGTATCGCTTAGTTCATTCATTAAATAAAGAATTCAAAATGTGATACAAAATATAATTATTTCTAACTATTCTAATTTTGAAGAACCAAGAAGACTATCTTTGTAAAAAAAAACAAGTTTTTTTACAACATATTGGAAGTTGCTGCCGTATCAAAATACGAACAATATGCCAAAATAAAGAGCGGTAGAAGATACCAAACTATAGTATAAAAACTTATTTTTACAAAAGAATGTTGATTAATATCATTAATTACTGTTAATTAGTGATTATACATAATTAGTAATAAGTAGTTAGCTTTAAGGTATCATGCAAAACAAGTATTAGATGGCCGTTATTTCCCAATCCCATACAACAGTGAAAATGAATTCATGATAAAAATGTATTTTCTCTGATCAAAATTATTTAGACTTATCTCTTATTTCAACAAGGAGTATATCCTTTACTCTGAAAATTATAAAAATAAACTATTTGTAATCAATTAATATTTTTTAAAACATTAAATTTATGTGTTGATTAAAATTTTTTTGGTAAATCAGTTTTACAGAAAACCTTTAAATGGACAAAAACTAATTACAAAATAAGGAGTAATCGATACGAAATACTGAATTTACCGCAGAAAATTAAAAATGTGTAATTCAAAAATGTAACTTAGAAACATTGAAATATGTTTTAATTACATAAAAACATTGGAATATTGGAATATTTACATAATTAAATTATTCAATTTGACTCTCCACTCAATGACTAGTTCCATCAATAACGCTAAGGAATTTACAAATTCAAGGAATTTACAAATTTTCAAATTTACAACTTCACATTAAACACTTCTAGGATGCAAAAATATTCAATTTAATGAAAAGATAAATTAATCTTTAATATTAATAATATTTAATAATATTGTGTTGATTTATATATTTTACTATCTTCTGTTCGATTTTAAAATTTGCTTCTATTAAATTATTTAAATGATTTTGAAGAAAGCCAATATCATTACATATTGTTGCAATTCTTAAAATTTCATTATTTAATGTATTATATTTTATATTATATGGTATGCATGAATGCTCATGCAAAAATATGTTTCTTGTAAATTTAAATATGTCATTTTTACGATATAAATTAATAATACTTTTAATTGATGTAAATTTAATGCTCATATCAAGATATATACCTTCTTTATCATCAATATTGGTTAAATAAGGATTAAAGGTCATCAGTAGGAACTGCTATTCTATCAGGTTTCGATACATATTCATCAACCCAACACTGCAGCGGAGCCAAATACATCCTAATGACGTATTACCCGTGAAGAATTTGTTTATGTAGTTCCTCTTATTATAATGGAAATATATTATTTATTAATATAATTATTATCCATCCATAAAAAATCATTTGTTAGAATGATTTTGAAGAAAGCCAATATCGTTACAAATTGTTGCAATTCTTAAAATTTCATTATTTAATGTATTATATTTTATATTATATGGTATGCATGAATGCTCATGCAAAAATATGTTTCTTGTAAATTTAAATATGTCATCTTTACGATATAAATTAATAGTAGTTTTAGTTAATGTTAATTTAATGTTCATATCTAGATATACACTTCTTTATCATTAATATTGGTTTTGTTAAGAATAAGGCTTTCTGGATAAATGTGCTCACTAATTGAATAAAAATTATTAAAGTTTAATACACATTATATAAAATCAGTTTTACTCCTGAAGACATCTAATCTGATAAATTATTTCTTTTTCTTATAATGTAGAATTATACGAAATTATCAACAAAATATAATTAAAATATTAAATAAATCAACAAAATATTAAAAATTTATTTAAACTATTAAGCAAAAAAATTTTATGGATGGATCATAAACAGTATCCTTTGTTTTTGAATAAGGTATATTAAATAATCAAATTTCATCAAAGGAAATACTCTATTAGCGCGTATTTGCCCCGCAAATACGAGGAATAGGGGCCGAAACCTGATAACATAGCAGTTACTCTTAAGTACCTCTAATTCTTATTCTAAAAAACTTTATTATGATATACTAATGAAAGAGGTTAATTCTAATGATTTAAATGTAAATCCAACATATGAACGTAGTGAGTTGAGTTTAGAAACAATTATTACAAGTCACTGTTCTATAATGTATAAAAAGGGTATAAAGGTTGAATTAGATAATAAAACTATACCTATATTATATTGGAATCCAAAATTACATAAAAATCCAATAAAACCTAGGTTCATATGTAGTGCGTTTAAATGTACATTAAAACCACTTTCTGTCTATATGAATAAAATACTTAAAGTAATTAAAGCACATTTTAAAAAATATTGCAAGGTAATCGAAATTAATACTGGTATAAAACACTATTTCAGTAATAATTCTACAAAAGAATTTTTAGAACAGACAAAAGGAATAAATTTTCAAAATATAAATACATACGATTTTAGTACGATTTATACAAATCTAGATTTAGTATATATTAAAGAAGCGTTAGTAAAATTAATTAACCTTATATTCGGAAAAAGATATACATATATATGTTATAATAACTATAACGCCTATCTAACAAAAATTAAACCATCAAATAAATATAAATATATGGATAAAATTGAATTAATAGAATCCTTAAATATTTTGATAAATCAAAATTATTTAAAAGTAGGGACATCTATATTTAGACAAGTAAAAGGTGTTCCAATGGGTGGTAATAGTAGCCCAATTATAGCTGACTTGTTTTTAAGCTTTATAGAATATGAATTTGTTCATAACTGTGTAAAAACTAAATCTAAACAATATAAATATATGAAATATATGTTTCGATACATTGATGATATATGTGTATTTAATTCTAATAATTTTTATTCAATTAGTGAACACATTTATCCAGAAAGCCTTATTCTTAACAAAACCAATATTAATGATAAAGAAGGTGTATATCTAGATATGAACATTAAATTAACATTAACTAAAACTACTATTAATTTATATCGTAAAGATGACATATTTAAATTTACAAGAAACATATTTTTGCATGAGCATTCATGCATACCATATAATATAAAATATAATACATTAAATAATGAAATTTTAAGAATTGCAACAATATGTAATGATATTGGCTTTCTTCGAAATCATTTAAATAATTTAATAGATACATATTTTAAACTAGGTTACTATAAAAATAACATCAAGCAGAAAATAGTAAAATATATAAATCAACACAATAATATAAAGAATAAATTTAAACTCTTAAGTGGCAAATTTTTATGGATGGATAATAAATAATATACTTTGTATTATAATAAGATACTAGATAGTTATTTTAGAGGAAATACATCATTAGCATGTATTTGGCCCCGCTGCTATGTTGGGTAGAGGAGTTAGGGGCCGAAACCTGATAGCATAGCAGTTCCTCCTGATGACCTCTAATCCTTATTCTGATACAACATCTGTTATTTATTAGTCAATTCATAAAAATGACGTTTATTTTAAATTTTAATTTTAAATTTTAACTTTATATAAATATAAATTGTAAAAAATCCTAAATAATTGTTGGTATTTATCTGTAATTTTATTTATATATCGAATGAAATACGTAGATTCCGTTATCTGATCTGATTCGTTGAATATTCATAGTCCAACTTCGTTGAATTATCTATTTATTCCTATTCAGATAATCCATAAATTTACGTTTATTTGTTATTTCAGGGAGTTCAGCAGATAATAAATTCCATACAGGAATAGCTTGTGCGGCCAAATTCGTATGGTGATTTGTACGCAAAATAATAACAATGTCGCAACATGAAACCGTGGCCACTTAATCTTTTGCCATTACGCATTTCGAACAGGGATTTCAGGGAATTATCTCGATTATGCATCGATTTCCATACCAATATCAAGTCGTTTTGAGCTCTGTGACAGATGGCAGATTGCATATTTAACTGCACCAAGCTCATATGATGAGCTTGATGATATTTGATCCGTAGTTAATGAGATCAATCAATATTAAAATGTGGTGTTCATTATACTATTAATAAGCTATTACTATTTATAAGCTATTTGCTTATAAATTGGATTTAATCGATGAACAGAATAAAAATAGTCAACAAAATTTCAATTGTAGCAATGACTGCACAGGCATATAAACTTAAAAAATAGTAATAATGTTATAATTTTACAAAAATAATAACATTAATTTCATAACGTCTCATAAATGAATTACATGTTATCTAATCGAAAAGCAACCATCAAAAAGTAAATTTAAATTTTTTTGTTAAAGCTGGAAACAAATGTGCAGGCCAGAAAACATATTAAACAAGCACATGACAAAGATATGTATATATTAGTTTTATACAATATACACTATTTATTCGGCAATGAATCAATCACTTCAATCCGTTGGCTTCGTTGGTTATAGATTGGATTCGTTGATCTCCTGAACTACTTTGACAAATGAAGTCGGATGATTAATATAATATACGAGAAAAGTGTTTAGAAGATATTGATTATTTTATTATAACATTTTTTACTAATTCGGATTAATTATTAATATGAATACGTCATAGCCTTTACGTAAATTAATAAGATACTAAGATTGAAATAAAGTCGTACTACGTTACGCTTAAGCGTAACGTAGTATTAATGTATCGACCCTAACATGATGTAATAAATCGACTAAAAAGTCAAATATTAAATATTTGACTTTGTTACAATAACTCAACAGTTCGATCTGTTCATTGTATTATTTCAAACAACATTGACATTTTAAATGAAATAAATGACTAATTGAAATGGCTTACTGATGAATTGTACGCTAAATCCCTTATGAACCTATATGCAGTTAGACCTAATAAAGGTAGCCATTATACTGAACTAGACATGACCAAACATGCAGAGCGTCTATTCGTAACGATGGAGGCCAAGATGTTGAGGTGGACTGCCGGAGTTACGCGTATAGATCATATTCGGAACAATGATTTCAGGACAAAATTTGGTATTACACCGATATGCTACAAGTTACGCGAAACTCGATTACGATGGTACGGTCACGTTCTTCGCGCTGATAAAGACACGTTGGCAAGGATGGGGTTCGACTTTAAAGTGGAAGGGAAGCGCCCGAGAGGAAAACCAAAGCAGCGTTGAATCAACACCATAATTCGTGATTTAGCTGACGTCGGCCTGCAACCTAGAGACGCCGCAGACCGCATGAAAAAGGAAAGGTATTCAAAAGTAGCGGATCCCGCCACCATACGGAACAAACGCTGAAGAAAAAGAAGATTATACCGAACTAGTCATTTACGAAAGTAATCATCTAAGACTTATGCAAATAATTGTCCGAACAGCAATTGAATCAACAGGATACTTTAAAGCTAGTTGGACACAATCAAGGCGGATACATACACGCATATTATCTAACTTAAGGATTCAATAAACAACGAATACAAGGATGTGATTCATAGGTGACCAATTCGGTTTCGACTAAGTAAGAATAGGAAAATTTAAGTTTTACATTTTGACAAATTCACTCCCCAAATTATTGCTAATTTCCAATATCAAATTATAATTAAAAGGTAATCAGATAAAATACAAATCCTAATTCTTAAAATTTTAACATTTTAACAAAACATACCTCTACTTAGCTCTTGTATGAGTGACATTATTGCACTGGTCAAACATTCAGTAGCGCTTTTCAGATCTTCTCTTACATGCTGTATTTTCAGAGACGAATACTTGACATTGTAAAATGAGCTATCCACTATCAAATAAATATATAATTTATATTAAAAACATTTAATTCAAATGTTTTTATATTAAAATATAAATCATAAAGCATTCATGCTTTATAGTAAAACATTTCATCTGATTGTTTTTCTTAATATAATTTCTGTCGTTACAAATTATAAATGTTATAATTTCATAATTTCAATTTTTATAATGTTTTGATTTACATATTTTATTCACAACTTATTTTCAAGTAAAATTTGTATAAAGATTAGATAAAAATGTAGTAAAACAATTTTTTAATAAAATGCTAACAAATATTTTTTATTTAAAATTATTTAAAGATTAAATATAAAGCTAAGTAAAAAATATGTTTCAGTAAAATTAACTTAAAATTTAGTTATTTGGTTGTTTGAATGAATTTGATTCATAGGACCCGAAACACATTTCTTTATAGTTAACAGTCATTAAATAGCGCTTCTAGACATTTAAAAAAACTATTAAACTTAAAAGGTTATTAGTTACAAAATATAAATTAACAGAATAAATTGAATTTGAATGATGAGTGCGACGGTTTGATAACATTTAAATTTGAAGAAAGCTGGCAAAAACCATCGCAAAATTTATTTAATTGAATATTTCGAGGCCTAGCTGACATTATCTTCAGCAAAAGAAAATTTATAATTGTTCAAGCTAATTACAATTGCTGAAGATGATGCCAGCTATTCATCGAAATATTCAATTAAATAAATTTTGCGATGGTTTTTGTGAGCTATCTTCAAATTTAAATAAATTAACAGTAAAGCAAACTTATTTGATATTTTTAAACTATAGTTTAAAATTACGAAAAAAAAATAATTTTCTTAAATATTGCTTTAATATTAGTTCGTTTTATATATAAATATGATTCCTTATGATAAATATAAAGCTTTCTCAAAATCTGATGAAATATATTTATTGTATAACGAGTTACTTTTTTATTTACCTTACCAGAATCTTTTTTAGCTTTTAAATTTTGTTTTTAATAAATAACTTGATCTCTACTGCTCAGTGTTTTCGAACGAGCAGGGCAGTTTTATCTTAAATAATCTCAGAATGTTCCTCGTTAAATTTTAAGCTAAATTAAATAAGAATCAAACGATTTTGAATTAAACAATTTAAATATCTGCAAATGTTAAATTGTTCGTATTTACTTAATTTGTCACTTAATAATCGGCAAATATTAAGTTAATAAAGCATTACAAAAGTAGTGATAAAGATGTTAAATTACATATATCTGATAAACATAAAAATATTTATTTTTCAAAATAATATAAATACAAAATAAAATTACGAATATAAAGTGAATATTTTTGAGGAAAATTTCGTTTTATACTTGACTTTTAATGAAATTTAGATTTTCGTATTTCATTTGGTCTAAAATAATTGACATTATTGTCGAAAATATGTATTGCTATTGTAATACCTTCTAATATCTTAAAGGAGATTAAATGACTTATTTGTTTTATCGTTTGGTATTTTTTGAATCGAAATTCAATTACATAATATCACAAAATTAAATTACATTTGAATTATTATGAGACTGAAATATTTTGAATCAAAATATGACTCAAATTACATTAACATTCGAGCTTTAATTTAACTGGTCAGATGAGCTAACTGAGTTTATTTATACTATTTATAAATTAAAAATAATGCAAATTAAAAATTAAATAATTATAAATAATAAAAAATTAATAGATGCGATATAAGATTATATACAATTTATATAAAGTTTAAATTTTAAAATTTAAAATAAATAAGATCAGCTAACTGAGTCTACGATTTTATAATATTAATAAATTAAAAAATTAACATAAAATTAAATAATAAATAATTTAAAATTGATATACCTGAGCAGTCATTGTTACTATTGAAATTTTGATGACTATTTTTATTCTGCACGCTACTTGAATCCTATATATACGCCAACAGCAGTACGCTACATTTCAATATTGGTGGACCTCATCAGCTACTGATTCAATACCTACGTTTCATGTTTTAGTCCTTTTAATGTTAGCTGACAATCACTCGATTCGTCTGCTTTATTAGCATTTAGATTTAATAAAAGATTTTCGTCTTACATTTTGCAAATGTTATAGAAGTCATTTCTGATTTTAAATTAAGAAACAAACTATAGATGACTAGTTTGAAAACCGCAATTAATTTGCAAATTAATTGCAAATTAATTGCAGGTAGATTTCAAATTAAAGGAAGATCCTTCCCCTACAAACGCAGATTTTATTTAAAATAAGAAATGATTTCAATTAAATTTGAAAATGTAAATATAATTAAATATAAATGCTAATAAAGCAGACGAATCGAGTGATCGTCAACCAACATTAAAAGGACCAAAACGTGAAACGTAGGTATTGGATTAGTAGCTGATGAGATCCACCAATACTGAAATATAGCGTACTGCAGTGTTTAACCCATTCGCCCTTAGAATGCCAATAAACCCATAAAATAGGTAGATATCATGTTTTATTTGAATAACTTTCAAAGAGTTGAATATATCGAGTGCTCAACGTTACAACATCTTATCTTCCCAATGCTGGAAAATATCGGATACTCATGTGACCATATATTACTTCACATGGCAAGCAACTAATCATCGTGACAATATCCATAAAATCCAAACAAATAACTACCTACACTGAGTATTCTTCTCCAGCGATTGGAAAACCAGCTCTTAGAAAATTGTAAGGTATATTAAACCCAAATCCGAATAAAATTTAAAAGACAAAATTATCAGTTATCAATATAGTGTGCTACTGACTTCAGTAGCACAACATATTGAATCGTCTGCTAACATACGTGGACTTCTCGGTAATGTGTAAGAAAATTAATTTAGTTTATTTATCTAATAAAATTATAAAAAAGGCAATTTAATTTTATTACGTCTTAAGGTTTTAATATAATGAGGTATTTGCGATCAACATATCAAGTACATACTTGATATATTATATATTATATATAATATTTATTATATATAAATTACATAAATAAACAATTTTGATTAAAACTTACATGCATGATCCTTATTAAATGTATCATTTTCGTCGATGTCGTTAAAAGGATATTTCATTGACTGTTCAGTAGGCTTCGAATTGAAAGTAAAAACGAAGAAAATATTTGTAGGATTTAAATTGTGATTGGATTATATTTGATTAATATAATAATATTAATCAAAATAACGAAATTTAAACAAATTTTAGTGTATGTCAATAACTAAAAGTCATGAAGCTATATTAATTATGATAATTACTCACAATGAACTTGATGAATTTGATAAATTTGCTAAAATGAATTATCAAAAAACAATAAAAATATAATTTAATTGAAAAAAGTAAAGGCATCCGCCGACAATTTTTTTGCTAATATTTAGGTTCCTTTGTCAAGCCGTTATCAAAGTAATCTACAATGTAAAAAACAAACACACAAGTTAGGAATCTTGAACTTCCAATTCGCGTTATCTCATCGAGTAAACCGATGATAACGATACAAAGAAGAATGACTGTGCATGAGAATTACAAATTAGCATGCTTAATTTGTAATTTGTACAACGGCTAAATCTCACGTTGCTGACCACCAATCGTAACTGTGCACTCAATAAATTTGGATTCGCCATCAGTGATCTCAATGGAACCCAACTTTAGACTGATAAAAATTAAAGAAGCCATTTTAATCATGCAAATTACACCGAGAATGAATGACAACGAAAAAAGAATATCGAGAATAATAATTATTAAATAATTATTATTGCTCAACAATTTAGATTATTGAGAAATACTTAGTAGGGAATAAATATTTCAGAGTTAATTATCAGTATTTAAACCGCGGTGGATTCGACATTTTCAACAAAAACTCAATATCAATTTATAAAGTTAATAATGCACATGCGCATGATCCGCTGTTGTGTCATTAATGTTTATTGACAACAATATTCAAGGTCATTGTATTTAATTTACTTCAATTATTTTCGATTACAGTAATTTTCAGTATGAAAGGTGCATCATTTTACATAATTTATTGTTGAAACTAGCAAGTGCGCCTTCTATACCGGTGCGTTTTATATGTCGGGGCGACCTATATACATGTGCGCCTTATACGTTGATTTTTCATTTTTATTTTCAAATTTCGAACTTTCGAGTGAAATCAACAAACACACATTTATTTTTATATTTCGATAGCTGTTAAAAATCAAAAGAAACGCACAGTTTATTTGTACGTTTTTAAGGAACATATAAAACCATTTCAAGGAACATATTTTACCTTTTTTCTGATAATGTTAGTAGCAACTAACGAAATATAAATTAAATTAGTGTTTGCTGATCTTACTCTCAAATTAAAAATTAAAAAATGGATCATCATAAGTTATTTTAAATTTATTTTAATTTAAATTTATTGATTCTACAGCCAATATCACAAATTCTAAACGGCCTTCATACCAAACGGATTTAAAGCTGAAATCAAATGAATTTACTTAAAACCATTGGAACAGAACGGTTAATTTACAGTTAAATAAATCAGGATGAATCCTCGCTTTATATTCAAATGCGCCGTATATTCTGAAAATCGCCGATTTTTTTGGAATTTCATAATTTTTAACATTGCAATGCCCTATTTTAGTATAGAGATAAATAAGTTATAAATGTTCTAAGAGAAATATGCTTTTAATATAAAATATGAATTTCGACAAGCAGTTGTGATAGTGATGTAATAACTTCAAAATGTATTTCGTATGCCCTCAAATACTATTTGAGAGCGTTTTAATTAAAGTACGCGCAAAATAAATTTTAAATACATTTTAAACTGAATATTACTTCAACAATACAATTTAAAACATTTAAATTGCG